>JAFVLL020025124.1:0-53363 GCA_021397915.2 Tor tambroides | reverse complement strand
AGAATGCAAATTAGCAATCTTTTTTAAGCAAATAAATGCAAATTAAATTCAATTATTTAAAAAGTTTTATTATTACAAAAAAAAAAAAAACATTATCTGAGGAAATTTCCTTCAAATAGATTTATTAAGCAGTGGTGAAACTTACAACTTGTCGGATGGTGCCTGCTCTAGTTCGAGTCTGGCTTGCAACATGTCCTGATCTTATTCTCTGTCCTGATCCTATTTCTGGCAGGGGTGGGGGGTGAAGATGAGAATGATAAAGATCAAGAGGTCAAATCCAAGGGCACTAAATCACTAGGATACACGCAGGAAAGGCTGGAAAATGCACATAAGTGATGATGTAAGTTGTGTGCCTAATAGCGCAGGAAGATGAGACCAGGCTTAAGCAGATTAAGCACAGACCCTGTTTCATTCCAATCCACTATTAAATGGGCCTGAACCGAGCTCATACCCACAGCCTCTAAGAAAGACCAGTTCAGGACTCTCAAACAGCACCGTATGGAAACGCTAGGCCTTTAGCAACACACTTCAAAGGAGTGAGGCTGAATTTAAGGGCTCCAGCTGAAAGAGAGGAGCTTAGCAGAGCTGAAGGAGTGAGAGGAGAGACGCTGGAGGATGACAGATTGCATTCTGGTGCTGGCGTATGCGCTTTTCTCTCCCCTTCCTTATTTTATTTAGTAGTGATGAATCGGCTACCCGCTGAACAATGAGCTGAGTGGATATGGGTGAGGACCGGCAGTCGGTACCACAGTTGCAGAGAGGGCATATGAGAGAATGTAAGAGAAAAAAAAAAACAGAAAAAGAAGGATAGGGCAGGGCGATATACATCAAATATCAAATTTTTATGAGACATTTTAATAATGTCAATGATTTAAATATCAGTAGCAAAAACAATATTAGGGTAAGTTTGATTCATTTGGGTAAATCAGTTCAAACTGTCTGTTTCAATGAATCAATTCAAAACTCTGATTTAGTACACTGTAAAAATTATTTTTCACAACTGTAAATACAACAAAGATTATTGGAGAATAATTATTTTAGAATAAAATACTTTTTCATTCTTTCTACTAAAATATTTCACATTTAATTCAATGAGATTCTTTTCCATTTCTTAGTAATTAATTGTGATATTTACTTGCAATAAATTGTTTCTACAGCAAATTTTCTATGTATTAAAATGCTGTTATTAATTATTTTATAGTGTCACATTGGTGCATAGGGTCCAATATGAACACCACATGATGGTTTTGCTTGAGCTACTTGCCATTATAACTTTATACAGAACCATATTAATGTAAATGGTATAGATTTTCCCAAATTACTCACCACTGAACTGTCATAAAAATTTATATAAAACTTAAAATGTTAATTTAAAAAATTTGAATTCATAAAATGTTAATTCTGGATCTGATTGGTGCATATTTAAAAGAAAATCTGAAATATTTATTGAAAAACTGTGTAGAAACAATAACAATGACTAATTGGTAACAAATGATGTTGAAAAAGCATTTAAGAGTATAAATGCATAAATATCAAGATACTGAATAAAAAAGAAAAAGAAGGTGTTATTTATGCCTCAATAACTCACTGCAGAGTCAAACACAGTTACTGTAAATATGCAGCTTTCTGCAGTGTGGGCCCCAGCTTTACATGGTGAAAATATGGCCAGAATCTCACGTAAACAGAGACAACTTTAAGCACAGTGATAAATTACACTCTCCGTCAGCAGCCCTGCGGAGAGGGCTCTGATGCTATGAAGTTTGAGTAGGCGAGGGGCTGCGTCAAGCAGTGAGTGTGTGTGTGTGTGTGTGCGTGGGTTTATGTGTGTGAATCCCATGTGGGCAGGCTGGGATGACTCAGAGTGACAGATGCACACGCACTACCGTACCCCTCCCGTCCAACACCAGTGACCAATCGATCATCCCCGACTCCTGAGAGGAAGGTGAATTGCGGCACGATGCAGAAAAAGAAAAACGTCAAAGGTTAATTTAAACATACATAAACTTAAATTCCATGACGCCAGTGACACAGATAAATTATGTATGTTTCTTTATACCATCTTTAACACCACAACAAAAGAAGTCATATTTTACTTGAGAATCTGAGTTTGCTGTGTGTATTGAAAGTATGCATTCAATAAAAAGACTATACCGAACTATACTGTCTTTCTGTCGCGTTTTCCTCACTGACTGCCAGCAACAACCTGCAATGTAACCACTGTCCAATTCAGAAGCAATTAAGCAACTTGTATGAGAGGCCATTCATAAAAATGTGAGATTCATGGCAGAAGAGTACAAAATGAAATGCAAGGTCTATAAGTATTTTTTTAAGGTGAACTAAATACTGAATACTGTGTTGTAACAGTCAAATACGAATAGAAAATCAATAAAAATGCAGGAATGTAAAAATGCTTCCTGTGTGAATGTCCACTACTCTGGTTCTGAATCAAAATGATACACTACAACCAACAGTAGTTCAGAAAGATTTGTTTAAATTAGCCAAATACTTTACTGAACTGAATCACAGACTGCTTATTAAATGAATATCTGTCACTGAAATTCAAGTGTCATTATTTTCAACAGTCTCCAAAATTTGTCAGTATTTTTACTGATTGATTGTCCATATAAAAAGATTTGAAACAGATTTTTCTGACTTTTCTGCAGAATCGATAGTCAGTGAATCACTCACTCAAACAATTCATTCAAAACACTTATTTTAGAATGAACCAAATCATTTTAAGATGTGAATCATTAAATCATAAACATAACTGAATCAATTCAGCCAAAAGTGTTCATTCTCTCACGACTGCTTTGTGGCTGAACATTGATTCAGTTTTGACATGAACTTGGAATACTGTGTCTAAAAAGCAATACTTAATATTAACTTCCCACTGCATAAAAAAATAAAATAAAATAAAATAAAAAATAACAATGCAAACATACATAGATAAATAAATTAATTGATTAATTAATTAATTTGGCTATTTTATTTTATTTTATTTATACTTTGTTCTTTTATTTCGATCTAATGGAACGGAAAAATTAGGCAAGCACAGCCTGTCAATAATCATTAAAAGCTGCAGAGTGGACAGCTTCCAGTAGACAATTTGTAAACGTTTGAAAGAGGCACTGAAAAATGAACATAGCTGTAAGAATTGGGCCAACGCAAGGACGAAAATGAGAGAGAGGGTCTTTTCATGTCCTTCGGCTCTGAAGGGTCTCCAAGCATCTGCTACCTGATCAAGCCTGCTGGCCACATACTCATTTCTCTGATACCCTCACTCTCCTCAGCCCTCGGGGCAGTAATTAATATGACAGACATTCTGTTAGGTCGTTGTGCGTGTGATTAATTTTGTGGGAGTTGTAAAAGAAGTGGTCCTAATGAACTCTTCTTTTCTCTTTGTAAAGTCATATCGAGATCTGTCGCCTCTCTCCCATTGTTTCAACCTCAAGCCTGAACTATACTAATGCCTCACCACTACGGAAACAAGCCACGGCAAATATTACAGGCTTGTTAAGGGTTCCTTCAGAGAAGACAGACCTCCTACATATATAATATTTGGTGGGAGTTTCAATAATTATAAAGGTAGTACATTCCATTCTGCCCACAGTCATAAACACAATGAGAAAGTTTTACACAGCTCTCATTCAAACAGAAAGAATGAATATTGAAAGAGACAGAATAATCACTATATTAACATATGCACTACACATATATAACACAATATACTGAAGAGACAGCTAAATTTATTATAACAGGTTTATATTTGAAGATTGTTTTAAGTTATAATACTTTTTATGTTCTGTAATTATTCAGGCCTATAAAAAAAGGTTTAAAATGATGCCTTTCAATTTTACTGTCATGTCTAATGGCTATAAATTTCTCATTTTATCATCATAAAAAATCCAAATAGATTATTTAAGAGCCATCAGTATCAGTATTGTTGGTGATATTTACCTTAATTCATAGTAAAAATACGACATTTAACAAATATTTAAAATACACCATAGTTATTTTGTTTCTACATTAATCCAGATTCAGTGTGAAAATATAGTTATGATCTCAAATTTTAAAGTTAGGTGCAGTGAATCGCAATTAATTACAGAAATGTGCGATTAATATGTTTTTTTATCGATTGACTAATATAAAACTACATGAAATTCATGTTTATTACATCAAAATCACAGATTACACAACATACAACACTAGACTGCAAAAAAAAAAAAAAAAAAAAACAGGCCAGAATTTAACCGGTGTTTCCCATATGAGCACCAAAGTCCAAACATAATATATTACTTAAGCATGCGTGGCAACAGCTAGACCATTTTCATATGGCCATAAAAATTTTCTGTTCCCCCAAAGAGTGCATAAATGTTTGACCTGACTTCCTGAAGTTAAATAAATCATTTCTTTATTATGAGACCAGTAGAGTGTTCCAGGAGGTTACAAGATGGTGACAACTAGCACACATATCCTGTCCTCCAGAGAGAAGTGTCCGTCTACCACCAGCAGAACAACACAGGCCGTCAGGCAGACTAGGGTAAGGGGCGACTGACAGAGAACGTAGTCTTATAATCTGGGTCACTGCACCTCTGCAGATGTGTGACAGGTGTGAGAGGAGAAGAGACAGGTTGCAGCCCCCGCTATAGGGTTACAGGGAGGTAAGACTGTCAGGACGGCTTCCCAAGACCAGATCTCCAGTCAAGCAGACCAGACGGCACTGAGGGAAAGACTCGGGCGACTGATGGTCAGTTGAATGAAGGATGTCATGGGAATGTTCCACAAAAGAGCTTCTACAGAGTTTGAATGTTTGCGTGCACGTCCAAAAACAGTGACCAATTGCAGAAACAAGAGTTACAGCACATTAAAAGAATAGTTCACCCAAAATGAAAATTTACTCTCTCTCAGGCCATCCAAGATGTAGAAGAGTTTCTTCTTCAGGACAGATTTGGAAAAATTTTGCATTACAGCACTTGCTGACTTATGGATGGATGGGTGCCATCAGAATGAGAGTCCAAACAGCTGATAAAAACATCACAATAGTCCACAGGTAATCCACAAAACTCCAGTCCATCAATTAACATCTTGTCAAGCAAAAAAGCTGCATGTTTGTAAGAAACAAATCCATCATTAAGATGCTTTAACTTTAAACTGTCGCTTCTGGACAAAATATAGAGTCCTCTACATATAATAATGCTTCCTCCAGTAAATAAGTTTATCCTCTGTTGTCCTCTCACATCAAAATCCACCAACATATTAGTTTAGAACCGATTTGGGCTGTTTTCACTTGTAAACTTTGCTTGATCTTTGCATATTTCTCTCCTGTTTCAGACGAGAGACTTTTATGGATAGAGGACTATTTGAATTTGTTTTTTACAAATGTGTGATGTTTTTCTCAGCTGTTTGGACTCTCATTCTGATGGCACCCATTCACTGCAGAGTGATACAATGCTAAATTTCTCCAAATCTGATAAAAAAAAACAAAGTCATCTACATCTTGGATGGCTTGAGGGTGATACATCTTTTTGTTTTTGGGTGAACTATTCCTATAAGCATTAAAGTATGAGACCCTTTTTTATATATGTCAATATGTAAGTCTAATTGACCTCCAACCTCCATTTCCATAAAACTTAAAATCATCCAGTACTTCATCCCTTGACATGTTTAAAGCAATTTCTCCTGTCTACATCTGTACCCATGCTCTCTCATCTCAGGTAAGGTTAGGCAGCTGTGTGACAGGAACAGTCAGCCTACAAAGGCCCACTGGGACTCTTCCATGCGGCTTCTAGTTCCAACCCAGTCCATTAATCCCTACTGTAAACAAGCCAGTGCCTGCAGATGTTTGCGTTGCCTCTAGCGCTTTGTACGTAGCAACTTTTTACACATGAAATCACGGCCCAACTGGCTTGTCACATTAAAGAAACACTTCAGCTTCATGCTAGATATCTGTCCTGCTCCAGACAGATACTGACGCTAAATACAGGTAGACCTTTTAACAAACACTCTCCAGACATATGGTAGTGCAGGTGAACTATTTATGGTTTATTTATGTTTTTTTCAACAGCTGTCTTTACACTTGCCGCAACATTTTGTGAGTCAGATAACGGCGTAGCTGTTATTACATCACACGGATACACACCAGACTAGAATTGCTGTGCTGTTCTGGTCTCTTCCGGCGTACAGTGAAAGTGCTGCAACATCACAGGCACACAAGATAAAAATGGTTCTTTTGGTTTAATAGGTGTTACTAATCTTATTTCAAGTAATAAAGAGCTATTCAGAACAACGTAGTGCCACATGACACACTATTTTTGCATATATTTCCTGCATTGAGCAAATTTGCTCATGAATCCATCAAATGTTTATCATGCTGCTGCACACTGTATCATAGTATATAGTGCAAAGTAAGCAGCATGGTAGTCTTGCATACTGAGCACAGTGAATTTTGAGGTTACCCAAGGTAATACTTGTGCATAGACGTGAAAAGCATATCCAGTCATTGTTTACTGGTATTTTTTAGCTTTGTGTGTCTCACATAAAGTGCATAAATTAGCATAAATGAATTTGGAAACATATTTATCCTTGAGCCAGCATTCCCCAAAAGGTTTACATGAATGTAATGCTTGTCTTTCTCAATTAAAACTCATCAGGACGGGATGTTTCTTCGCCGCTGGACTACTGACAAATTATTCATCTTATCATACTAAACTATTACTATATGAACACAACAAGAAAGAAATTAAAGAAGCAAAAACAGAAAAGGAATGAAAGAGGGAATAAAAGGAGGAGAAATTAAGGGAGGGAGAAAATGACAGGGAATGGAAGGATGGAAATGAAAAGGAGAGGAAAACCAGAGGGAAGTAATGAAGGAAAGAGGGGATGATCAAGGAAGAATGGACAGAAAGGAAGGGAATGAAAGTTAAAGGGAAACAGGAAAGAATGAACAGAAGAGAGATGCAAGTGAAAGGAAAAGAGGAAGGAAGGTAGAAAATGAATAGAAGGAATTTTTTTTTTATCAAAGAAGGAAAAGAAAGATGAAGAAGTGAGTAAGTAAAAAAGGATCTAAAATAAAAGAAAAGGAGGAAAACAGGAGGGAGTAAACAAGAAAAGGAGGAATAACGAAGGAAAAACAGACAGAAGGAAAAAAGACAATGGAAATGAAAAGAAAATGAAAGGAAAAGAGGAAGGAAGGAAGAAGTAAAGGAATGAAAGTAAAAAAGGACAGAAAATCAAAGGAAGACAGGAAGGATGGAAGGATAGAAATGAAAAGGAAAGAAAATTAGGAGGGAAGTAAAGAAAGAAAAAATGGAGAATGAAGGAAGAATGAAAGGAAGGAAGGAAGGAAGAGAATGAAACTAAAAGGGAAGGAGGAAGGAAGGAAAGATAAGAAAAGAAGTGGGTGAAAATAAAAGTAAAAACAAAGGAAAAAATCATAAAAAATGGAATGAAGGGAATAAAAAAGGAATAAGTGAGAAAAGGACAGAAAAATGAAGGAATAAAGGAAGGATGGAAAATAAAAGAAGAGGAAGGAAGAACGTAAAAGAAAAAGAAAGAAAGAAAGAAAGAAAGAAAGAAAGAAAGAAAGAAGCCACTCTGTCCTGCAGTTTGAGTAATAAAAGAGATATTATGATTATGCAAATGAACCATTGTGAGGAGTAAAAGAAACATTGGCATGCCTCATTAGCTCCTCTCTGTCTTTCTTCACTATTATTTCTTTTTCATCTCAAGGTATTTCTATCAGTAATGATTGCGTTCACAGCTGGTATGAGGGAAGACAGCTGAAAAATGGCTTTTTAAGTGCCGCAATCACCATAAAATCTGGATTTGATCAAGCTGGCTGGCAGAGGAAATAAATTAATGAAGGAAGGGAAGCCACGTGACCCGGGCCAGAGGGGAGACAAAGGTGGCGTGGCGTGGACCGGGATAATTACCGGCAGCAGTCCCGGCCCGGCTTCAGTCAAGGACGTGGGCTGTTTATTCAAATGAGCTCTGATAAGGTTTAATGTGGACAGCGGCTTATTGCTCTCGTCCTAATGAGAAAAATCACAACACTCTCAGAACAGGTGCTCCGGCAGACAAGCAACACAGACAGTGCAGTGTAAAACAGCACTAATGGCAGCTGAATAAGGAAAAAAAGAGAGAAAAACCAGGAAAAAATGCCATGGTATGCTAACAGGGCACGTGATGCTGGAGACTGTTTTTAAGCTAAACATATGCTTCGTTATGATTCCCCATCTATCCATTTAATACTCAAACAAACAGGTTGTCTATATGAATATAGAGGGAATTATTTCTGTATTGTTAGCCTCTCTGATGGGAGATTTTACAAAACAGGTGCCATTTGTGCTTCGAATTGACAAGATATACAGCGATTTCAACAAAACACAGTCGTGTCTCCACTCGTATTTATAGCATATTTCTATATAAACAAATAAACTGATTTTTAAATGAAAAAAAAAATGAAAATAAAAGGTAGCATTTTGTCTTCATTCTCTCACTATTATGTAAGTGATACTGTATTGTTAAAGACTTCACGTGATATTCCATAAAAAAGTTTTTAAAAATCTCATAATAATAGCAAGAGCTCATTAAGTTTAATCATTTTTACTAATTTTTACATTTTTATCTAAATTTAATAATTTGATATTGAAATTTGTCTAACAGTGTACAAGTCTTTACTGTGTTAACTTTGATCAGTTTAAAGCATCTCTGCTGAATAAATGTATTAATTTTGCTTTAGATGGCACAATGTAACTTTAATAACATTTAAACACACTATCTGTATGACAGACTGTAAAAAAAATTACTTTTAGGAAAAGGCACCCACTTCACAGAATGACCCTGCAGTAGTTTAGGTACTTCTGCAGACATTTTAAAATGAGATATGATTAGACTCTTCATGAAGAGAAAAAAATGAGATGATTAGACACTTCATAATAAATACATGATTAAAAAGTGTATTAATTATTTCATCAAGGTTATCTCAGGATACTGTAAAGTAAGCCCTGGGCTCTCAACTGAAGCTCTTCCAGATTTCAGAGCAAAAAAAAAAAAAAAAAACTTGCTAAATTAAGAGCCTTTCGTGTTACTTAAGACGCAGTGGGATGAGAATGTGCATGAAGGGGGAAATTTAGAACTCAACTTTCAAGCTTAAATTAAACACCTAATCTCTGGAGGAGCCTTTCCAAACTGATATTAGGTAGAGCTTCGTAGGTCTCAGAGCAACCTGCCTTCCAGGACAGCAGACTTAAAGAACTAGTTCACCCATAAATGAACTCACCCTCATGTTGACTCTATCTTTGGCATAACACAAAAAAAGATATTTATAGTAGGGTCCAATGTTATTTCTGATCCCAATCTTCTTCAAAAAAATCATCTTTTGTGTTCCACTTAAAGGGACAGTTTACCCAAAAATGAAAATTCTGTCATTACTGACTCATCCTCAAGTTGTTCCAAACCTGAATGAGTTTCTTTCTTCTGCTGAACATAAAAGAAGAGGGCGAATAAATAATGACAGAATTTTTAATTTTGGTGTGAACTATCCCTTTAATTCTCAGGAAAAAAAAAAAAAACAAAGTACATATTGGTCCCCAGGCAGATGCCAAAGACACAGAACCCATTTAGCCGAGCCTCTTTCCAGCACAGTGTTCAGACCACAGGATTAGTATAATAGCCCATTTTTATTTTTCATTACCTATTAATAAGTCTCTACTGCGAGACGAAGCCCGGACCTTTTGCTCCCACGCACCTGGCTGGCCTGATCCGGCTGAAAATGAGCATCCATCGCTGAGCTCATTTCAGAAAAGCTGAAACAGATCCATAGTGCTAGACTTGGCTTTTGAATGAAGTGCCCTAGAGGGTCCACGTTAACCCATCTACAACAGCACACTCAGGACGCATGATGCATAAGATCCTTTGGAGAATCGGCTGCGATGCCACAGTATCTCACACATGATGAGCTAATCTAGAGGGGCCTCGCTAATAGAATTTCTGGCTAACGTCTGATAAGAAGTTAGTTTGCCTTCACTGGATCCGTGATTTGATTTAGCTCTTTCAAGTAAGTTGCGAGTGAACAAAAAGGAAAAATGAAAAAACACCCTCCAGCATACTTCTGCTCCCTCATCCCTGTCCAGCGCTGTTACAGCGACTATAAAGTGATTATTAAGGATTCCTCTAAAGTGGGGAGAATAAAAATTTTATGATTTGATAACTTTTTTTTACTCTTTCTCTTTTTCGTCGTATCTTCCTGCATGTGCAGTATTTGTACATATACATCTATATATACTGTGTAATAAACACACATTTTATTTCAGTTTTTGTTTTAATTATTTTAGTACATTACATTAAACTAAATGTTATCTGGTGTGTATGTATATATGTGTGTAATATAAGAACAAAAATGACCTACTAACTAGACCTATGTTGTTTTCAGTATCCCCTATGGAAGTCGAATGGCTTTTTGGAGAAGCATCCAAGGCTATGTTGGGTAGGTAACAGAGAGGGATGTTTAATTTATGAGCAGACAGACTGTTTGGCCAGACAGATTGGTGTAAGTGAGGACAGCCTACAAGGAAGACCCAGATAAAGCTCTGCTAAACTGGGACCGGCAGAGACCAACAGTGACATTAGATACAGCGGCATGAAAAAAGATAGAATGGAAGAGAGAAACAGAGAGAAATCCATAAAACTCTGAATGAACTCTACAGCCATCCCAGAATACTAATACTACTTCAACTGCGCAACAACTTCTCACATTTGTTCTGAGCTGTTCACAAGGTCCAAGGAAGAACCTTCGGCCATAACTACCAAAACGGAGTGAACTGAGAAAAATGTAAATGTTTTTATCTGTAGGGCCCTATGAAATCCGTTTTAACTTTTAAAATTTAAAATTAAATTTTTTCCCCCATTTTAATTTTTCTAAACTCAGATTTATATATATTTATATATATTTATTTATATATATATATATATACACACATATATATACACACACACACACACACACTTTTCTAGACTGTTTTAATGGTTAAATTAAATTGTATTAATCAAAAAGCCTGTCTAAATAATTGAACTCATAAAATTTACACAATTTAATAGCAATTTATTAAAAGTTTAACAAAAAAATTAACAAATACATTTTAAGGCCCTATGGAATTTTTTTTTTCTCTGGTAAAGTTTAAAGACACATTGTGATTTTTTTTTCCAAATATAAATTTAAACGTACTATAACATGTATTTGTAAATAATACTAATAATGAAAAAGTAGCAGTAGCAACAGTATGTAAGATTTATTAACCAAAAAACTATTAATAACAAAAAAATGTTTCTTGAGCACCAAATCTGCATATTATAATGATTTTTGAAAGAGCATCAATAAATTACATTTTAAAATATATTCAAATCTAAAACTGTTATTTTAAATAGTAATAATATTTCACAAATATGACTGTTTTTTACTGTATTTTCAATTAAATTAATACAGCGTTGGAGAGCATGACTTTTTAATTACTTTTTTATTTAGAAAAAAAGACACGTAGCCGATAAATATCTACGATTGTCAATATCAAGTCAATAAATATTCTGATAATTTCATAAAAATAAAAAAAATTATATATATATATATATATATACACACACACATATATATTCACTATAGAAATTCACTATATTCACTATAGAAATTTCAGTGAAATTTCCATGGTTTTAAAATATATATTTTTAAATTTCATTGATATTCTAAGGCCTGGAAATCCTAATTTTATTCCTTGACATACCCAGGTTTTCCATCACCACAGGAACCCTGCTAGTTTTATGTTGCAGTTTATAATAAAGCAACAGGCCAACAGTTCAGTTTGCTCCTCAAAGCCAATTTTTACTTGTGTTTGTCACTTTGCCCTGTGTGAACAGCATCTGTAAAAGAAAAACCCATAAACATAATAGAGATATAAAGCAAATTTCAGTCCTACCTGCAGTGCGCTGTTTAGGAAGCAGCTGTTCTGACCTGGCTCATTGCTCAGGCCTTTGCTGGGAGCGATGGAGGTCATGGTGCGTGGGGTAAACATCCCCTGCAGCCCGCTGCTGCCTGAAGCAAAGTAGTTCCGCTTCCACGACATGGGTCCAGCTCCGCTCCACCCTCCAATCACCACAAGAGCCGCGTCCTTCCCCAGCTAATCACGCTGGAGGAGGAGGGCATCCTGAACACGGTGCAGACGAGTGTGTGTGTGAGTGTGTGAATGCGAGAGAGAAAGAGAGCAGCGAGTGTCTGTGCTGGGCTGGTCTTCTATGTTACTCCCATGAGAGAGGGTTTGGTCAGTGATTACAAAACGAAAAGTATAATGAAGGAATCTGCTGGGGTTTGGTAACAGGTGTGAAGATAAAAGTGATGTTTTCTCTTGAGAAGGGCGGGAGGATCTCAGTAATATCGGTCTGTCGCGACTAAATGGCTCCCCACACCTGAGACAGTAAAGTGGGGTCAAACGTAATGACTGGCCTGGTTAAAACCAGCTGTGTGACTGTTGCAGTGTTTGTTGGAGGAAGTGTGGTCCGAGACACTGTCCTCACGCTGTGATGTCCGCTTTCTGTCCGCTGCCTGCTCTTCACCTCTGAGCCTTCTCAATGTGTTCTCTCTTAGCCCAGCTGATCTGAAAAATAAATAAGAATAAATTACAATCAAAAACATTCCTTTTATTTTTCAAACAACAAGCTCAGGTGATACCACCTGCTGGTTGGTCTAGGGCAAAAAACATCATTTTCTTTGCACATTTATTTTAACTTTAACATAGCTTTGAATTTTCTGTTGTACCCTCCTTACACAAAAGAACATGTAATCCTTTCAGAACATAAACTTACTTTGCGTCTCAGACATGCACCATGCCTCTTTTCATCTGTCTCTCCCCTCTGATTGGCTAATCCAAGGAAATAAATATTTTACACATGAAAGGTTTTACAAATGAAGATGTTTTTGAAGTCTAATATGTTCACCAAAGCTGCATTGAAAAATACAGAAAAACAGTAATATTGTGAAATAAAAGAAAAAAGAAAAAAAAGAAAAGAAAATAAGCTGTTTTCTATGTTGATATACTTTAAAATGTATTGTAATTTAGTCCTGTGAAATCCAGCCATTACTCCATTCTTCTAAAGAATTTCTTCAATGTCACATGATCCTTTAGAAATCATTCTAATATTTGATTTGATAATAATAATAATAAAAAAACTTTCTTATTATCACAGTTGAAAACAGCATAATATTACAAAATAAATGTAATATTTTTGTGGAACCATGATACATGATATTCAGGATTTTTTGATTAAAAGAAAGTTTAAAATAGCAGCATTTCTTTTGTAACATTATAAATGTCTTTACTGTCAGTTTTGAACAATTTAATGTGTCCCTGCTGAATAAAAGTAATCATTTCTAAAAAAGTAAAATAAAATAAAAAAATTAAAAAAAGTTTGGATATGCCACAAATGAAACTACTATGAAATAACCAATATACAAACACTTGTGACTACCACACATCTGTTGAATTTTATATTAACGTGGAAGTTTTACAATTCTACAATTATTATAAATGCATTTTTCCTCATATTTTATTGAGAGACTACATGTAATATTCGCACTTAAAAAATTAATTTGTCCCACCACAGCACCATTCAAAATTAATTTACAATTTGAGTAAAAATGCTAACTCAAAGCTTAAAAGGAAAAATACATTTCTTTATGCATTATTAAATTTAAAATTTAAATTCTGTAAATTTAAACCTAAAATCTTTGTGCTGGAAAAAAAAAAAGTTTACAGCCATTTTTACTCCTCTCGTATGTACATAAAACCATATGTACTTGAAATGTAAATATTTCAACCACGGTATACATGCAAAATCTCCACTGTTTTCAATCTGGAAAAAGTGAGTGAGAGAGGACTGCAGAGACACAGCTTGCATCACAGAGCTGTCCTGCCAGGTTGGAGGCAGCAGCATGCTGAGCAAATGTCCTATGCCCACTACTACATAAATACACTCCCACATTCACACACAAAACACACACTCTGTCCACATGGTCCAGCCGGAGCCAGAGCGAGGCCCCGCAGTTTGTCCTGTTCTCCTGAGGCAGAGGCATGAAGAGGGATGTTCTGATGTGCAAGAACAGTGAGTGTGACAGACCTGAGGCAGGTGTTACACAGGGTCACGGAGAAACATCTTTCCTGCTCTTCTTAATCAGGGTCAGCTCTGTGGAAGCTATAACTGCCTGCTGATCGATTCGAGTCAATGACAATAATTGTTTGCCAGTAAAACCAACTAAAAAAGATAAGCCCTTTCACATGTTTACCCAAACTTCCTGTCTAAGTAGGAAATATGTCAACACAGGATAGAAAACTTGGCTTGTCGAACCATTTAATGCGGACTAACAAGTTCATCTGTCAGTCTTCCTGTATTATGTTACCTGACAATCATGTCGGTGTTAATAAGTGACCACTGTAATGCTGTGCATTGTATTCACACTGTATTGTCCTTTATTGACATTGTCCTAAATGACATTTATTTTTTTGTTACTTTTTAATGGGAAACTACACAAAATGTAAAAGTTATGTGAATATTTTTAAATATTCAAATATATATATATATATATATATATATATATATATATATATATATATATATATATATATATATATATATATATTTATTATTTTTTTTTTTTTTTTTTTTTTATGTGTGGAATCCAAACACCATGATGATCCACAAAGTAATATTTTAATGGAATAGATGAATTAAATCTATACATAAAATGCATTATTAGGAAAACATTAATATTCAAGTTATTAAAAGTTATTTAAATATTTTTAAAAAATTACATTTTAAATATTAAAAAATATTAAATATATGAGCAAAAATTTGTCAAAAAATTATTGATCTACAAAGTGACATTTTAATTATGAAAGAGTCATCTATATTTTATATCTATATCTAATATATCTATATTTTATCATCTAGAGTAATAAATTAATAGCAAATTAAACTTAAATTCATGTTAAAGACCCTAAATGCATTACAATACAGCAGAATAAAAATATTATTATGAAGAAAATATAAATACTCAAGTTATTTAAACTTATTTAAATGTTCAATTTTAGAGAGTTTTTAGACTTTTTGATGAAGCCATTTGATAATAAAGGCTTTTTAATTCACAAGAGTATTTGAAAATATTAAATATATCTGCAAAAATAATGTCCAAAATATAATGATCCACAAACTGATGTTTTAATGATGTTTAAAGAAAGAGTCATCTATATTTTTATATTTTTATTTTATTTTAATTTATTTAATTAAAAGTAATAAATTAATGGGCAACTACACAATATTTACACAAGTTATGTGAATATTTTTAAATATTAAAAAAAATATAAATCATTTTTACGTGTGGAATCCAAACACCATGTGCACGGTGCTAACTTTGTCAATTTATTTAAATGAATTTTTTTAACTTAATGAAAATGTTTTGTTGGAGTCCATGATATGCATTTTATGGTAGTAGTGTTCATTTTGGTTAAAATTAATTAACTGTTTATTTATATTTTCATACCTGAAAAAAATGGCATTTTCTAGTTACGAGAGTGAAGCATGACACGCTGCTTTACATGCATGTACGTGCATCTCATAAAACAGGTGTGAATGCTCATTCTCAGTGGGCGGCACTGCTGAGGTCGTTGAAGGAGTTATTCACGGATGGGGTCACGTGACACACAGGGAACAACTGTGAGTCACAGGCTGCCATGACGACGACAGCGCAGTCCACCCCACCCCCATCCCAAGCCCGTGCCAGTCGATGCCCCGGCCGATACTGTCATACACTAGCTGGCACTGTGCAACCATTGCACCAGAGGGTTTATGCATTTACATAATGCACTGCAGAGCACAGCACAACACAGCCAACAATTACTGAGAGAGAGAGAGAGAGAGAGAGAGAGAGAGAGAGAGAGAGAGAGAGAGAGTGAACTAATGAGAGAGAAAGGAAAGGGCCTCTCTGATTATCCAAATAAGCTCAGCCCAATATGGCATCTAATAACTCACACACACAAGACCAACAGCTCTGAAAAGGCCGCGTCCTCTGGAGCCGGGCGGATAGGGCCGTCTCATTAACCCAGCAACAATCAGACGCTCGGGAACCAATCGAGAGCCGCTATCAATCAGACCAGGTCGGGATGAACTATGGGAAGTAATCGCCTCCTGGCTAGTGTGTTAGTAAACACGTTATGTAACACTCTGGTGCACTGTGCGGCGACCGCAAAGCCCCGCCTCCATACCTCCCAGTTCTGCTGGCCACCAATCCCCCCAAACACACACGCATCTCCCTAAATCCCCTTTTAATTCCATTAAATGGCAGAGTTCCAGTGTCACACTGCCAGGATCCGCAGCCGTGGAGATACCTTGGCAATTGTACAGAGGGCACTGGGATTCTACAAAGAGAGACAGAGAGAGATGGATGAGCGAGGAGCCTCTCATGATCCCTGATCTTCACCTCTACTGGGCCTCCATATAAACGTCCCCACGACTGTATTTTACGCAGAGCAAACAGGACTCTGATATACAGGGTGGAGAAACATTTTCATCAGGGTTCATTACAAACAAAACCCAAGCAGAAAGAGTGAAATACATCAAAATCTTTAATTGGGTTCGTTCATTTGAAATCTGAAGCTGTTTAACATGAAAACACATGAATACAACCAGGCTCCAAATTTAACTTGTTTTTCACACCTGACAAATGGGAAAACTGAAAAAGTGTACCAGGTGTAAATATTTCTTAATGACCATTTCTCTTACTTTTTTAACAGAATTTGTTTTGAGGGGGGGGGGGGGGGGGGGTGTATTTTTGTCTTGCATATTTGATACAAACTTCACATTAGATATGAGGTGAGCCAGGCACTAAACACACATGAACATCATGATTGTGTTCCATGTATGTTTGTATTTGTTTATTTTTTATGAATGAATGAATGAATGAATGAATGAATGCTTATTCTAAGAAATATTCCACACAGTTCTGGCAAATAGAGTGCTGGAAAGGAGAGATGGAGGTGGGGGGGGATTATCCTAGATATCTATCCTAGATAAACTCATGATGGCAAATTGACAGCTGAGGCAAAATTTAAAAGATATACTACTGTTCAAAAGTTTGGAGTTGTTAAGATTTTTAAATATTTTTGAAAGAAGTCTTATGCTCACTAAGGCTGCATTTATGTGACCAAAAATAGAGCAAAAAGAGTAGTACTGTTAAATATTTTTACAATTTAACATAACCTTTTTTATTATTTTAATCCATTTTAAAATGTCATTTATTCCTGAAATGGCAAGAAATATGAACAGTTAAGCAGTCAATTCTCCAGACTTCAGAGTCACGTGATCCTCAAGAAACATTTCTTATTATCAGTGTTGAAACAATTGTGCGGCTTAACATTTTGGTACACACAATACACTGTTTATCTATTTTGTTTTTGTTTTTTAAATAGATTATTTTGAGACATTATAAATCTCTTTACTGTCACTTTTGATCAATTTAATGAACTTCTTGAACCTTAGTAAGGAATAGTGAGGGTAAAACATGAACATAAACATTATAATCTTTACTTAGGCTTTAAAAATAAAAAAGACCCATTAAAAAAAAAAAAAACTAAAGAAAAGCCACTAAAGAAAAAATCAGGAGCACACATGAATTGAAGATAGAGAGACTGTCTGATTTCCAGTCTTTGTCAGGATGACACAATTTATTGCACTCTCACGAAAGCCACAGCCATTAACAGAGCCTTTATAGTGCTGCCACTGGAGACCAGACTCACTCATCCACAAGCGCTCTCAGGAGCCCTAAAGATCACCTCACCATTCACACTGTCTTCTAGTGACTGACTTAAACCATCACCTCCGTCAGAATCAACGTTTAGTGCATTTATAGCTGCCAATTCAATCACAGAGGAAGAGTCTTTGTGATTTTTTTAGCAGTGTTGTTCACTTTATAAATGACTTATTCTTTTTAGTCACATTTTTTGTGAATCAATCAGTTGAAACGATTCACAAAACCTGAACAATTCTTTTGCAAATCAGACTGAATCAGTTGAGTCAACAGCTCAAAGACCAGTGATTTAGGTTAACAACTGAACTGACAGTGTTGTTATAGTTAACTAAAACTATTATTATTAAAACCGTTTAAAAAAAAACAGAAATAAAATTAAATGTAAATATTACACGACAAAACTAAAATAAAAATTAAAAAAAGAAGAAAACTGTTGTCCTGGCAGCTAAATGAAATAAAAAATTACTAAAACTGAAAAAATATATAAATTAAAACTAAATAAAAAACACTAATAAAAATTACTAAGATTACGAAAACAAACTATAATTAAAATAAAAGGCAATTCTATATATTAGACAAAGCCATAATGTTACAAATATAACATGTAAGTACATTTTATTGTAAATTGTAATGTAAATTATAGTGAGGTTTAATAAGCTGACACACGAAATTACAACACACACTAAATTTAAAATAGGATTTTAAATAAATATGAAATTAATATGAACCATGCCATGTTCCAAACACTCAGCCTAAAGCTCTCCTCTGATTGGGTGCCATTTGGTTCAACCAATATCATATTTCCACAACGTGAAGATGTAATTCACAGACTCTCTACAGGTGACTTGGACCCAGTTGCTAAATGGTCAATGATTCTTTCTTTCCATTCCAGAGAAAATGGAAAGCCATTCTGCAACCAATCCCTGACTGAACTAAATGGAGAAAAAGCACAAGTCATCAACTCAGGCATGAGGAATCATTTCTTTAGCTAGCACTAAAGTAAAGGTAACGAATGAGAGATATAAAATCTCTTTGCGGATGGATGCAATCAGTTGAAACTGAACCATTACTCCAAAAGCTGAAGCATTTCCTGAGCCTGGGTGCCGCACCACAGCCGGAAGCAGCCCTTCTGATGCCTGGAGCCTGCAGAGAGACTGACATCTGTCTGCATGTAGCTGCCGTGTCACCTCGCACCTCTCTCCGCCTCCCGCTGATGATAGGGTTTGCGTGACTGCATCTCGCCAGACGCAGCACGAAAGATACGGCGTGGAACTGTCAGGCTGAATCCAGTACAATGTAATCCGGTGTCGTTCACTGCTCAGGGATCAACAATAAGGATTTTCTTCTGCTTGCCCAGCTGAGTCAGAATTTAGTCACTATCTGCACTGCCAACATTTTCACTGGACTCACCGCAAATAATGTATGGCTGTATGTGCAAGAAAAAAAATGTCACAAAATCATTTCGTCACTTGTGGAAACATACACTACAGAAACATTATTAAAGTGTCCATTTTTATCATTTACACAAAATATTTATTAAATGTTAACATTTTTTATAAAAATATACCATCACATTTAAAATAAAAATATATTCACTTGATTAAAAATTGCTATTGACAATTTTATTGTGATAAACTTAATTTTACAACATACAACCATAACTGCTACAGTATATGCAACAGCTACAAATTCATAAACACACTTTTGCTGATAAATTACGGCATATGATGCAAAAAATAAACTAAAATTGAAAGTAAAATAAAAATAAAACTGAAATGATGCTACCAACACAAACACACACTACCATTCAAAACTTGGGGGGGGGGGCGGGCGGATGTTTTATGTTTTTGAAAGACATCTCTTATGCTCATCAAGGCTGCATTTATTTCATCAAAAATACAGTAAAACAGTTTTTCAAAAAAAAATATTTTGAAATTTTACAATTTAAAATATTTCAAATTTAAATATACACTACCAGTCAAAAGTTTTTGAACAGTAAGATTTTTAATGTTTTTTTAAAGAATTCTCTTCCGCTCACCAAGCCTGCATTTATTTGATCCAAAATACAGCAAAAGCAGTAATATTGTGACATATTTTAATATTTAAAATAACTGCTTTCTATTTGAATATATTTTTAAATGTAATTAATTCCTGTGATCAAAGCTAAATATTAATACTCCAGTCTTCAGTGTCACATGAAGCTTCAGAAATGCTGAACTTTCTATTCATCAAAGAAACCTGACAAAATTCTACTCAGCTGTTTTCAACATAATAATAATAAATGTTTTTTGAGCAGCAAATCAGCATCACGTGACATTGAAGACTGGAGTAATGATGCTAAAAATTCAGCTTTGAAATCACAGGAATAAATTACATTTTAAAATATATTCAAATAGAAAACAGTTATTTTAAATTGTAAAAATATTTCAAACGTTTTTGCTGTACTTTGGATCAAATAAATGCAGGCTTGGTGAGCAGAAGAGACTTCTTTAAAAAACATTAAAAATCTTACTGTTCAAAAACGTTTGACTGGTAGTGGATTTTAAATTGTAATTTATTTTGATGTAAACCATGATACAATTTTTCACGATTCTAGAAAGTTCAGAAGAACAGCATTTATTTGAAACAGGAATCTTCTTTTAAACTTCATAAATGTCTTTACTGTCACTTCTGAACAACTTATGAATTCTTGCTGAATATTAACTATTTTTGTGTACAGAAGAATTTTAGTGGCCATAAACTCATTCACTAATTTCACCTCATCTATTTTAGGCAGCTAGATAACATTACCATAGCGACAAGTTTAAATCAGCATTATTTGCGACTTCAATGTTCCATACGTGACAGATAACTTAATCTGCAAGGCCTAAAAACACATATTTAATACATTTGAGCACTGGTCCAATACTGGGCTGTTGACAAATTCACCAACTGGCCCACAACTCTCTCATACTGCCCCCACACCACTGGTCCATCATTACCATTGAGCCCTGCTAAGGAAACGCTGACAGGCTGCTGGAAGAAAGCAGTTTTCTTCTCCTCACATGCTGCGGGACTCTCCTCTCCTCCGCTCGTTACAAAGCCAGGAGGATCTCTGATCCGCAGAGGAGGCGTGGGCGAGAACGGCCGGCGGGTAAACCTAGACCAGCATAAACACCGCCAGCACTGAGGAGTTTAGATGCCAGCAAAGCAGTTTCATTTCAAGAGACCTTTTAAAGGCTTTGTTGTCATTCAATTCAATTTTGTTGTGGTAAAGTGTGCTTCAGGGGATAGACACACAAGCCAAGAGCAAACACGAGCTCTAGGCTGTCTTTTTCTTCACAGTTTTTCTGTCTAATCATAAAGTATTCTTCCTGTTCACTCATTATGGCAGCAAACCAAAGCAAAAATTGCACAAACATCTGCTGCTGGGGCTTTACAGCTCGGCCGTTTAATTGTATTAGGGTGGCGTTAATATTTTTATGTAATCAGCGGCTCCCGTTGCGAATCCCATTTCAGCTATCGTCCCCCTGTGACAGCGGCAGGGAGTATTAAACTCGCGGTCACCTCTTACCATCCGAGCACGACTATTTCCACTGTTCAGCTTCTCAAGGGAAAGAAAAATTAGCACGGACTTTCCTTCTCGTCTCCTTCAGAGACACCAAGTGAAAGCAGACACATTAAATAACGGAGCGCCCCCGTGTCGCCTCAGGACCAGGAACTTCAAAGAGAACACCAAAAAAAAAAAAAAACAAGAGATGAAGGAGGGAAGCTGAAGACAACGGCGAGGACTTTCGGCTAAGTCAATTTTACGGAACAGACAGAGAGCCTCACAAAAAAAAAAAACCTAACAACAAAAAAAATGCATTTTGGTACCGCTCACATAATAATCACTTCCTAACGGCACAAAGTAGGATGGAAAAGTGCTGTACAGTAGATATACACACCATGTTTCACCAGAAAGGAACTCCAGGATACAAGGAGACAAAGTGTTCTCAAAAAGAGCCTAATGTGGAATGGGATCCACTCAGAGTCATGTTACAGACACACACTAACAAACACACAAACAAACTGAATAAATAACCTCAGGAGAACAGATGGTTCCAAACCAGCTTTCGAACATCCCAAATGGAGATTGTCCTCAAAAGACAAACATAATCATCCAGAGCAATGACATTCTTCCTTTTCATTTAGAGCTATATTAAGCCAGATTTTATTATGTTGGCCAGTGGTCAGCTGATTCAACAAAATGACTGATATTTGTGTGAGTGTATAATGGATATGGGTGGGGGGGGGTCTAGATAAATATGAAAAAAAAGAAAAAGTAAAATGAACTGACAAAGTGGCAAAAAAATCGTTCAAGCATTAATAACAAAGTTATGAAAGCATAGACTCAACTTTCAAGCTAAGAATACGGTGGAGACAATGTGGCGAAGGAAAAAATGCAGTTTTGGCAAGTGAACTGATGTGGGCTTTGAAGGTGAGAGAAGGTGATGCTGCCAAGACAATATTTTATGAAAGCACCATCAATATCAACACAAATGTTGAATAAGGTGGTCCTCAAATCAAATCATGATATTCGGTTTTTCAGTTTAACTCATCAGTAACTTGCCATTATGCATAATCTATTCATTTTTAGTCAGATAATCAAAGGTTATAAGCCATGAAGAGCGTCAGATGGACACAACCCAAAACCAGTCTAGTTATACAAGACTTCCTTGAGACAACCATTCTTAATTAGTCATTCGGAGAACTCACAGAAGAGTAGTTGATATAGAAACCTAGTCATTTCACACATCCCTAATGTGTATGATGGTGCATACAAACTTGAGATGGTATGTGTATGAGTCTCCTAACACTTTCTTTCACCCCTGCTGTGTCCACAGAGAGTGTGATTACACTCCATTTTCTAGCCACGCTCCTCTGTCCATTTAACAGTGACAAAAACCCAGGGTGACATTAGCACACAGGAGGAGCGTGTGTGACGTCAGTGTGTGTATCTTGTAAAACTTCCCGCTGAAAAAGTAAAAACTGCAAGCAACGTTAACAATTGTGATTGTATGTGTGTGTATTTGTACCTGTTTATTTACTTGCTTATGAGGGTTCTATTTTTGCAGAACATTATTAATTTTTTCAAATTAATAACACTGTTTATGTTGATCCGTCTGTCAACGGATTCTTCTTATAATAATAATAATAATAATAATAATAATAATACCAAATTGTTATTGCTTTTGTCCAAACTATTACTATACTAATACTAGTTTGCATTTATTTCATTTTGCCTATTTCTTTTGTATAAATTATCATTATTTTAAATAATAATTTAGATAATAAATTAAATATAATTTTGAACTATAACATTATTATTATTAGTACTAGTAGTAGTAGTACTAGTAGTAGTAGTAATAATAGTGCTGTCAAATGATTAATCGTGATTAATCGCATACAAAATAAAAGTTTGTTTACATAATATATGTGTGTGTACTGTGTATATATTTATTATGTATATATAAATATACACGCATGCATATATATTTTAGAAAAATATGTAATGTTTATATATTAAATATATTTATATATAATATAAATTATATGAATATAAGTATATACATGTAAATATTTTCAAAATATATACTGTATGTGTGTGTATTTATATATGCATAATAAATATACACAGTACACACACATATTATGTAAACAAACTTTTATTTTGTACGCAATTAATTGTGATTAATCATTTGACAGCACTAATTAATAATTATAATAATAATAATAATAATAATAATAATAATAATAATAAATAATAATAATAAATAATTCCGATACAGTTCAATTTTATTTTCACTTTACTTATTTTGTATAATTTATCATTATTATTAACAACATTAACATTGGTATTATTATTAAATGTTAATATTACAATTCAGATTTAATTTAAAAAAAACTTATTCAAAATTTATTATCATTATTGTTTAATAATTATTTAAACTAATTATTTAAACTAATTATTTAAATTAATTATATATAAAGAAATATTATATATAATATATACTTTAAATATACTAAAATGTATTTGAAATACATTTATTTCATGCTAAGTATATTACAAATACATTTACATATTCATGTGCTTAATAAAATACCCTGCAATTGTACTTTTAGTATACTACACTGGTATCCTTAAAGTCTGCTAAATTGAAACAACTTTTGTACTCAATGCACTTTAATTGTGTGGAGGTAGTGCTGAACTCCAGCTAAAGATATACTGAAGTATATTTGATTGTGCTAAAGTCGAACTATTGCTTCAGGTAATCTTGCATTTAAAGACCGATTTTATTTAAAGATCATATAATCCTCATCAATAATGAAATTAAAACACATTTTAGGCTTAATATTAAGAAATGTGCATTGTGCACAAGTAGTACTCCAAATAAAGTTTAACTGTAATTTTTCTATCAGTAAATCTTGAGCGATATATCAGTAAATTTGTTAATAGATTTGAACTCTGCTTAGTATAAATGCATTTTAAATATATTAGCCTACTTTTTTAATAGGGCAGACACACCCACACACACACCCACACGTATATTGCTTTTCCAATTCATAATGTGTAACCCGAAAAACAAAGTCAGAAAAATAAAGGTTTTGAGAAGATTTGTAAACTGGGAAAATGAAATTCAAGGTCTCTGACTGGTAGAAACTGTACCTAACCCGAATATCATTGAATAGGCAAAAAGCAGCAGGAATTTATCACACTCCAGAAGATTATTTTTCCCATGAACCGTCTTATTCTGCAGGTCTATCCCCCACAGGCAAACTGGAGAACACACTGCGTCTGCTTTAAAGATGTATCAGACAAGAGAACGGCTGTAGGAGAATAAGGACGAAATGCCCGGCTATGAGTTACTGCAAGAGGCTGCAGTGCTCTGATGAACTGCCAATCGGCTGCTACGATAAAGACTTCCACATGCATCTCTCTGCTCTGCGGAACCGCCTGATACTCCAGCATCCATCACTGAGGCTCAGCACCATCTGTGTTATAGGGAGTGACCTGAATCTGAGCCAGAGAGATGGAGAAAGCCACGTTTAAGTAGGAACACGGCACACACAGAAGCAATGAAGCAGTCACGAACGTCAAAATGATGACGTCTTATGCTGTGGATTCCACTGATGGTACAGAAGGAGCTTTCTGACGCCATACTGGAGCGGTACGGGACGCAAATCTGATGATTTTTCTTAAGTAGGACAGATGGAGTGTAATGTTTGGCATTAGTGTAAAAACGCCCATGAATATTCTTATCCAAACAAAAGCCTGAGATAATTCAAGTCATTATCTGCTTTGGTGATAATCATATTTGTAGCGAGCCATGATGACAAAACATGTTTGAGAATGACAAACTCCTCAATGGATGCATTTGCATAGAAAGTTTTCTCTCTGAGGAGAAGTTCTGAAATGCAAAAAAAGCTTTTCAGAGGAAAAAGAGTTACAAAGTCTTTAGTAATCCTACACTAACAAACACACTAGGCCTGTTGTGATTATTACATAATCGCCTGATTGTGATTATTTGATCTGCACTTAAAATTCAAATTAAATTACTAAATAAATGTCTAAATGTTATAACTGTGACAACCCTAACTCACAAAGTTGCTCTTCTTCTGATGTAACCTCCTAAGAACTGATTCACATGGCAATGCCACCATCACACTGTGCCCATCTGTGTGTGTACTTGGAAGTAAGAGAGCAAAAGGGATTCAAAGGAGGATAAATGAAGCTGTAGTCATGCATTTGAGCTTTAGACACTAAGGCTCTGTTCACACTACCCATGTTTTATTCAAACCAAAACTTAAGGACTGCCTGTAAGTGATGAAATCTGACAGTGTAGTCAATATTCAGTACATCCACATAATGAATTAAGCATGTCATGTGAATGATGACTCTTTATGAGAGTAGCTGTCATTGTGTACGATGGAAAAGCTGGCCACAACTGATTAAGTTTAAAAAATAATAATAAAAGTAAATAGACATATGAAAAAAAAAAAAAAAAAAAAAAGAAACAAGGAATTTGTGCAACAGTTTTTGTCCAAACGAGTTTCTTCAAGGGTTCTGTGCAACTAAAAACAACATGAAACAACCTCTGCCTTAGTCAAGCGAAGCTCTAAAAAGCATGTAAATGCCACAAGGAGTCTAAGCATCCTGAACAATGTTATGTCTTTGTACAGCAAAAGGGCATTAACAGTGCCTGAGCTTTTGGGAATAATGGGCCCCTAAATGCACCAAACAAGACCTTAAATCTCAACACTTTCTCATCTGCGGTAATGCTGTCAATTCATCTGTAAGTTTGTTTGTTTATAAAAAATAAAAAACACTAATGCACCTACAATTCTTGTAGCTCAAACAGTAAAGCACTGTGCTTTCAAAGCCAAGGTTCAATACCAAGGGAATGCATCAACTAATTAAATGTATACCTGAATGCAATGTAAGTTTCTTTGAATAAAAATGCAGAAATATATACGAGACAGTGGGTTCACTGCAAAAGAAGAAAATGAATGAAACAGAAAAAGTTTATTATTTAATCTCTAAAAGTCCAAATAAACGAAGCAAAATTGAAGAAATCGAAGCGAATAGTATGTTTCATTTTGAACAAAATTAAGTTAATTTGGAGTTAATTTTTGGGAATTTGAAACCGCTTACCCAAAGCAAACCTTCCATAAAAGTTAGCTCCAGCTGGTAAACACCTTTGAACTATTATTGGTCCATGGTGATTACATAACAGACGTGGAAATCCAGTCTGGTTCATTTGTTCTGTTCAGTCTGTTGAGGTCAGACATCTGTGTGTAAAAGCCTGAACACAATGGAGAGCTGCTTTATAATAGAAATTGAATTTGTAATTTTATTGAAAGAGACTGACACTGTTCGGTCAAGTTTAATACAGTAAAGCTGCTTGTTTTAAAGCAATCAACATCTACTGTATAAAGTGTACCGCTAACAGTGTACCATGTACCACTGCCAAGGTATTTCAAACTTCTTTCTACCACTAAATGAAGAACGTAAAGGAACTTCACCTTGAGCGGGGCCTTAAAGGGCATCTATTATGTCCCTTTTTACAAGATGTAATACAAGTCCTAGGTGTCCCCAGAATGTGTCGGTGAAGTTTCAGCTCAAAATACCCCACAGATCTTTTATTATATCATTTTGAAAATGTCTATTTTGAGTGGAAGCAGAAACAGGCTGTTTTCATGCATGCATCTTTAAACACAAATGAGCTGCTGCTCCCCACCCCTTTTCCAGAATAGGGCTGTGCCTTTACAGCTCGTACCTCAGATAATCTGTCAAAAAACATCTGCTTAGTTTTGATTATCATGCCTATCGCGCTGAAATCATGCATTTTAAAGCCATATCACTTTAAACTTATTATATACAGTTTTTTGACCGCACACATGCGAAGCACGTGCACAGAAAGCGGCTGACACATGACATGCGAGTACTAAATTAAGTAATCTCTTTCATGTCTTTTTGCACTTAAACTGTCAAATACACACAAGTTTATGTTAAAAACACACGTTACAAAAAAAAGAAATCGCATTTTTATATTAGATCAGTGTATTAAGTGTAATATACAGTACCTATACTGCTAATATGACCCAAACAATAAAATAGGGCAGGGTCTCTGCTAATATGGCAATGTCCGTCAACAGTCGTGGGCGGGGTCTGCAAAATGTGACGTCATTTTGTAGCTTGTTCTGTGGCTTGTTCTGAGACACTGCTTATAATTTATGGGGATTAAAAAAGGAGCAGGTAGATTTTTATCATTATAGGGTGGTTGTGTACACACACTGCCAACACATGTATGTTCAAACAACATTTAAGGTGGAGCTACTTTCTAGGAGAATTAACTTCTGGTCATGCAATATAAGCATAATTCCTGCAGGTACAATTTATTCAATGTAAAAAAAAAAAAATCACTTTACGGACAGTTCCTTTGAAACAGGGTTTACCCGATTTACATCATTAAAGATCATGTTTTATACATCTGTGTGGGGGATCCAGCTTGCTTGTGTAATGAATAAAACTGAATTGTTCTGTTTATCTCCTCTAAATGGCCCTGCACAGTGTCTGGGACGTGAGTGCTAAATTCGCAGATTCAGCACAGAAGAGAGAGCAGATCGCCAAGGTGCTGCTAATGCATATTGATGACTGTAGGTCCCTGAGGACCAAAGTGACTCAGCCTCTGACTCACAAAAGAGGGCGTGGGCTTAAATTAAACTGACACTTCAAATGGACCAATAGTGGGTCGTCACTAAGAAATCACACAGAAGGCCTCGTCACGTTTATTATTAAAGCTAATATAATGACATGAAGGCGGGACATTATTTTGATTGTTGCTTTTTTGATGTAGGGGACACTGGCACCAATGATGAGGTCTGATACACGTGATTATAGATAATACGCTTGAATTCATTACTTCCATGCTTCCTGTCATTTTTTTAATCTACAGCATGACTCACAAGAAGGAGAGGAACAAATGTAATGCCTGGAGCAACACTGGCAAAAAATAAAATAATACTCTGATTCTCTGCAATTTGCTTTCATCAAATTGCATACCCACTCATAATTCAAATATGTTCTCTATTAGTTCTGGAGTTGGTAATGATATAAAGGCAGTGGCGAAATGTAAGAAGAATGCTCTTTATGAGGAACCAGCTAATGCATTTTCAGTGCGAGAGGAGGAGAAGTAATCTTTTATTGATTGGGAGAGTGTGGCGGAGCTGGGCAGAGGAAGATTTACTGCTGGGCTGGGTTCATGAAAGCCTTGGAGAGATCCAACATAGAGCTCTAGCTGGATGAGGTGGCCAGTATTGGGCCACCCCTATGGCAAATAAATAAATAATGCCTTGTTAATGGAACAGCCTTCAACAATGTACAAATGATGTAATATATAGCCAAAGCATACAACTGATGCTCTTATATAGGGAACCTGTACATTTTTATATATTTCAATATATTTATATCTTAAACATTACAAATATAAAAGTGTATATATATATATATATATATATATTTAAATATGTAAAAGTAAATATGTAGGTAAATATTACTGTTGTTTATTAATATGTATTATACTACAGCATATAAATTAATATCATAAAATATTGCAGCATTAATTTAGCCAAAAACAGTTTGGACAACATCTTTCGATTAATTAAACTAGATTTTTACTGGTTTATTTCTAAAACGAAACATTTCCATCTTCTTGGTTCTTGAATTTATGGTTTCTTTGAGAACAAGATTTAATAACCACTAAATAATTCAGTCATTTCCTCATATATTTTTAATATAAATGCACTAGGCCCGAGTATCACTGGTATGAAAATCCAGCCTAATAATGTAATATCACAAGCGGAGGAGTAAAGAGCATATCACTATTTAACAACGCAGCATAAATTTCAGCATATCACACTAAGCTGGCTGTGGGAGATATGGGAAAGCAGAGCCAGGGATCTCAGTGAGTTAGCGCTCATACAATCAGAGAATAAACCCCTCAGCCCTGGGATTCCTCTGCCTAAATAACACGACATATCATTAAAAGCACACTTTAGCTGATAATGGTCCATCCCTCCCACTTATCATCTCCTCAAAGGGACCTGATTTGAACCCGGGTCTTCGAACTGAACAAAACTTAGATCACAACTTCATGTAAATACCTTCATTATCAAAAAGCTCAAAGGCACAAATATGAAGGGAGACTTGTAATACTAGCAGGGCTCCTTTTGATCACTTTTTTTTCCTGTAGCGTCAGTCTCTCTGATCCAAACATTTATTTAAAACAGTCAGCACTAATTAAACTAAACACTCCTCAAAAGGCATTGGCACTCACTATCAAGTCATCAGAGAGGAAGAGAGAGATAACAGACTGTCCCTCACAAATATACTGTAGATGGAACAGCCACAGAAACGCTTAGAGCCAAGGTCACTGGCCCTCGTAATCTAAGGATGTGATAAACGGTGGATGATCTCTAAATCCCTTTATGGCTGTACAACACAAAGGCTCTTCTAAAGATCAAAATCAAACTGTTTATCATGCAGGCCTGTTCCTTTAAGTCAATTCCTCTGTTTTCTGATGGAGGATGGAAAAACAGACACAATGGCTGACAGTAAATGGGTTCGGTACGGGTCAGTGACACCGCAGAGACCTGCACAATGTGTGACTCATGGTGTGAAACAACAAGTGAGAGATGAGAAACAAAGAGCTCCCTGATGACCACACTAGGTTTTGCACGCATTTGAATGACCACTTTATGCCAGACCACATGAGGATGGACATTGAGTAATTAAAAAAACTAATTCAGGAGGAACTGCAGTCTCCTGGTGCCTTGCAACTAAAGCCCCTCAAATTAATGTTTATGCACCAAGTCAACCTTGTGGGTAGATTTTAGGGATGCTTTGGTACCAAGGTGATACTAAAATAAACATAAAAAATAAATTATTTTCGTTTTTAGTGTTTCATTTTTCAATTTATCAATCTAATTTTTTCTATTTTTTTCAACAGTATGAAATTTTAATAATACTGAAAATATCAAATGGTCATTTTCAGACAGAATTTTAATAGCCGTAAATATGTACATACAGCCTGACTTTTTAAATATTTTATTTTACATTTTAAATATTTAAATATATTTATAATAAAATATTTTAAACGCTAAAATGTCTATATTTTTAGAGAGTAAAACAACATAAACAAATGCAAACGAAACAATACATTTATGTCCAAATAGGAAATATGCAGGGTTATTACAGTTAACTAAAACTGAAACTAAAATTAAAACTATTTTCAGAACATTTATGTTACTTGAAATAAAATTAATGCAATATTTAACTACAATTAAAAAAATAATTAAATACAATTTCAGTTAGTTGCCAAGGCAAATTTTCTCATTTTAATTTAGTTTACCTTGATATACTAAAATAAAAAAATAATCAATTAAATCAAATAAATTAAAATATATTATATATATATATATATATATATATATATATATATTGAGAGAGAGAGAGAGACAAACTACTAAAAATAACAAAACAGACAACAAAAATACTAAAACTTTCAAATTAAAATAAAAAAAGAATACAAAATAAAACCTGATTCAAAATATGAATGAAAAATAGTATCTTAATTATACTAATATAACACTGGATCTACAGATATACAGCCTGTCACGTTGTGTTCTGTTGATAATATCATCAAAAATCGTATAAATACATTATTTTAAACAAAAATAAAAAATATTGTTTTTACTGTTTATTAGCATATTAATTTTTGCTGTGGTATCAAATCTGGTATAGACAATAATGGTATGGAATGCTGAAGGTATAGTATTGTAATAACACTCGTGGATTTGCAAAGAAAAATACAGCAATGCAAAGGTGGTAATGAGTTTCTTAAGCAACTTGCAGATTGAATTTGTAATTCCTGTTGATATGCATTAAAATGCAAGACACCACAGGCAAGAGGGATCTTCTAAGAGCATTTGGAGCAGATCCAAATCTTAGGAGGCCATCTATCCCTCCAAACGCTCCTTTCATCCATCACCCAACACTGCACTGCAGAGTGGCCTTCTGGGAGCACTCTCCTGATTTCTATCTCACTGTCTCTGACAAACACCCGTCGCTCCCGACCTGTTCCTTCCATCCGGCTGGAGGCTGGCCTCCTTCCAGCAGTCAGGGTCTTAATGTGCGATACGCATGCACAAATAATTTAATGGCTATATTAGAAGAGACAAGCTGAGTCCAAAACATTTTGGTTGGTTGATCCATCACTGTCCCTCTTTTGCCGTGCGCCCACGGGAACAATTAGCCGTTAAATATGTACAAGCTTTAGGAGAGAGACAAAAAGATCTGCACTGTGGGAATTCCCAGGGCCAAGCAAATAATGTGTGTCAATACGTGACCTGTGATTAAAAATGGAATCAGGTGAAAGGCAGTCTTTCCAAGGAAGACACCTGGAATGAGATGGGATCAAAATGGGATGCACATTTAAATCAGTATCACATTGGATATGTAGTTGTACATTTCCCCTATGCATATTTAGATTGCCTTTGCTGTCACTTAAGCTTTAAAAACACTGATAATTTATTATCACTCTTAAAGAATCTTATTTTTAAATAAAATGTTTTAATATTTTTAAATACAATAAAATTTAAAATATTATAAAATTACATTTTAATTCAATTTCACTTTAATTTATTAATAACATTATTGCAGATTATTTTTTAAATTATTAACTTAATTTCAGACTTTATTTTTATAAATGTATTTGTTTTTATTAAAATTTATTTTAAAATAAAATAGCAGCCTTTACTGGCAATAACATATTAAAATAACTATTGAATTTTCCTATCAATGCATCCCTACTGAATACATTTAATTTATTTCTATATATTAAAATTTACAAGCTTTTGTTTTCATTTTTAATTAAAATTAATAATGACAAAAATGTAATGTCAGGCTTTGCCATAACATGAAAATAATCACTGGATTATCGTAATTACCAGAATAATTAGTGCATCCTTATTAAATTAATTGATTCCTTAATTTAACACATTTTATTAAAATGTATTAAAAAATATATTTTTTTAAATTTCACACGAATTTATAATGAAATAAAATGTAATATCAGCTTTTACTATTTTTAAAATAATTATTGGCCACTATGAACATGGAAAAGATCTACAGGACCTTTGGAACGAGTATGAATAAATATTAACACAGTTTAGATTTTTGTACCTTTAAACGTACAGTTGCCATCTTGAAACAAAATGCTCACCACACATGATGCCCAGCATGGAGAAAAGACATTTAGACAATTAAACTGCGGCAGCGATTATGTGACCAGATGCCAAGAGCTGGCACTGAACAGATGCCAGGACGCCAGGGTCAGGAGCCTCAAAAGAAGCGCAACAGAGTTTATTAAATTGACATTTTAATAAGGTACACAAAACCACCACGTTGAGTTCATCAAAGAAATGGAAGCTGAATAATCGAGCAGACACCTGTTTTATCAGCATGCTATGCCTGACACAGTCAAACAGCTGGCATTTCATGTCCCACTTTTCCCTTTTTTTGCCTCAATTACACATAGCCGTGTGCCCAAAATGTCAGACAGGATTAGAGAAGGAAAGGTCAGAGTAGGGACGGGGGTGTGAGAATGAACACTGGTAATTCTCCGATGGAGAACGTCTCTCAGACTGTGCTCTTTCCTCACAATGTGTCTGTAATAACTCTTTACCCAGTCCAACCCTCACAGCCCCACAACGCTCCGCTCTGCCCCATCATACATGACCGAGCATGTCACCACTGACGCATTTAGACGCATAGCCGACGCCCTTGACGTGATTTTCACAGACAGCAGCGCAGCTCATATGAGCACACAGTAGCTGTCTATCACCCGTCACCCGCCATGCAGCTCTGCGCCTGTGATAGGATGAGAAAAAGAGCACTGAGATTGAGTTGCAGTGCATTATGGTGAAATACAGCCTAAATAATGATGCAGAAATATTCGATTTTAATTGCTGTGAAATAAACAATAAGCAAGTCAGAAAGTGTATTCCTGCTTATTTTATTAAGTGCACTAGCAACAGCGTCAGGTATTTTTAGGACTGTCAAAACCACTCCAGTGCACTGAAACATCCGCTCCCAGACAGCATCAGCTGCTCACTGGATTCATATGATGGAAATGCCATCACCTTCTTAAAGGTACAGTAAGCAATGTTAGTTGTTCTGAAATTTCCACTACACTTAGTTACGCCTGTTATTTCCGTACCCTGACCTACGAAGAGACCGTCATCAAAATTGCTTATTGTATGACAAACTAACCCTAGTGATACAAGCTGAATATGGCACTTTAATGCTTTTTTCCTGCTTCTCGCTCTATGCACAAAATGACTGACCTTTGATTGGCTAAAATAATCTTCTTTTTTTTTTTATTTAGAGGGCCTAAATGGTCAAAGACAAGTGTAATTTTTCAGGACACCAAATTCTGTGAAACCTGCCAAATAATAGGGAGATTTTTCAAATGTCATTCTATTGAAAAAATTTTTTTTTTTTTTAAATCATGATTTTCTCACCTTCATGTTGTTTCAAACATGTATGACTTTTTTTTTTTTTTCTTTTTTTTTTGCTAAGGCATTTAGCAAAAGAAACATCTTAAAGGGATAGTTCACCCAAAAATGCAAATCCTGTCATTAATTACTCACCCTCATGTCGTTCCAAACCCATAAGACGTTTGTTCATCTTCGGAACACAAATTAAGATATTTTTGATGAAATCCAAGAGCTTTTTGAACCTGCATAGACAGTAATGCAACTGACAGGTTTAAGGCCCAGAAACGTAGTAAGGACATCATTAAAATAGTCCATGTGACATCAGTCGTTCAACCTTAATTTTATGAAGCTACGAGAATACTTTGTGTGTGCAAAGAAAACAAAAATAATGACTTTATTCAGTGATTTATTCTCTTCAGGGTTAGTCTCTGCAGCCATTCATGAGAGTACCACGATGAACGCAGGCAACCCAACAGTTTGGGTTCACATTGACTTCCACTGTATGGACTAAAAAAAAAATACAATGGATGTCAACGGGAACCGAAACTCTTTTGTTTTATTAGAGTTCTATTGTATTATATTTCTATTGTGCAAAAGTTCTATTGTAAATATATTAAGACAAAGCTTATTATTTTAAGATATCTCTTAGTTGTCTTTTTAATTATTGTCTTTTGGTTTTCTTGGCTAAATCTGGTACATTTTACATTGATAATATTAATGCATATTGTCTGTGATTAAATAAAAAGCAACCACATATTTCATAATGGCACTGTATTTTTAACAGCAACAAAAAAGCACATAACAGTGTGATATACAGTGATGTTCTTAAAGCTGCAGTCCGTAAGTCTTGCCTCTTTGTCATCATCTCGGTATGAAACCTGCAACTGCAGTTATTTGCAGAATTATCATCTTTATTTGAGTTGTGCATTGGTACGGCTCCTCAGCGCAGATGAATCTAATGTTTTGAGGAGTGTGTGTGGCTGTCACTCACCGCACTGGTGTGGATATTCACTGTACTTTGGAATCACAGATTCTACATCTTGGAAGTATAAGAATTTTCATCAGACATGTCATCTGAACAAGTAAGTAACATGTCTACCTCTTTTGTTCTGACCAACTGAGACAAAAGCATTACAATACATTGCTCTACCAATGGAAAGGGGGGGAAAGGGAAAGTATGGTGACCCATACTCGGAATTTGTCCTCTGCATTTAACCCATCCAAGTGCATGCACACAGTAGTGAACACACACCCGGAGCAGTGGGCAGCCAATGCTGCGGCGCCCGGGGAGCAGTTTGGGGGCTTGGTGCCTTGCTCAAGGGTCTCACCTCAGTCGTGGTACTGAGGGTGGAGAGAGTGCTGGTTATTCACTCCCCCCACCTACAATCCCTGCCGGACCTGAGACTCGAACCCACGACCTTCGGGTTACAAGTCCAACTCTCTATCCATTAGGCCACGGCTGCCCCAATGGTAATTAAATCTAACAATCATGTAGCTCATATAACATCAATCCATGCAAATTATTATTATTGAAACTCCAGTTGTCACTGATGATTGTCGTATTGACATTTCTGGTTTACAATCCGCCATCAAAATGACAAGTTTAATTACAAGCTTACCGTTGTGAATCGGGCTAAGGTAAGGAGATGTTATGTACTTGCGCAAAAATTGATTTTGGATAATTTTTAACCAAAAAAAGTTACGGACTGCAGCTTTAATAAACATGTGCTACATTTTAATGCGTGAACTTGTAATCATGCTGCAGGTAATTAAGTCATCGGTGTCCCAATGTTTAGTGGATCAAGGCCTTTGCTAGTGCACAAAATTGTGTTTATGACATACTGATACATGCCATGAGAAAACTAGGGACTGAAATCAGAGTGAAGCAAAATAAGCAGAGAGGGAAAGAGGGAGGGATGGAGAGACAGAGAGAGCATAAATATTACACTGACAGCACCACGGATGAGAATATCATGTCCAGTCTTATTTAGCTAGTCATGCTCCAAGGAAAATGTTTTCACTGTAAACACCACAGTGAAGCACATCATCTCAAAAATATCCAAAAGACCTTTAAATCCCAGGCAGTCCTGAGTAAATGTAAATTCAACATACAGGGATTATTATTACACACATAATAGAGATAAAACAGGAACAATGTTCCTTCACAGCGTGTGCTTTTTATTTCCCTGAAGGGACTCATAGGTCTTGGTATCGCCCTAGTCCAAGGTTGGGCTGAGATGAAACAACCAGCTTTTAATTCCTCCTCCCTTATGTAACAATAGCACTAATTCAGCCATGAGTTCATATCTAGGCCACACGAGTCTGCCTGGCCTTACAGAGCCGGGAGCATCAGAGTGTAGCGGTGGGCTGCGCCACTGCTGAAGTACACTTAGCAGATGAGCCAGATCAGAGAAAAATAAATAAATACCTAGTACACAAAATAAATAGGCTACACAAAAAATGGATATGATATTACATAAATATATACAGTAAGTACAAATATTATATTATATTATATATTCACTACCATTCAAAAGGGGCGGTAATATTTCTTAATGTTTTTTGAAAATCTCTCATGCTCACCAAGGCTGCATTTATTTGATTAAAAAATACAGTAAAAACAAACTGTTATATTGTTAAAGGTGCCATAAAATGCATTGATACAATATTTTAAATTGTTCTCTGATATCTACATAGAAGGTATGTGACTTAGATAAGGGCAAAAATTCTCCAGAAATGGTTTTACATGTGCATTTGTAACCCTTGGATTTCTCCCTAGAATGAAATGGTCTGTTATTGGCTTATTTGGAAGGGTCATGAATAATAATGTTGAGCTCTGCTCTGATTGGCTGTTTCATAGTGTGGCTCAATGTTGAGCTCTGCTCGGATTGGCTGGTTAACAGTGCGGCTCATTTCAGTAGCTCACACGGCAGAAAGGAAGCACAGAGAGGAAAATATATATCTCAATACTTTCTCTCGCAGTTATATCGTCGGGTAATTATACTGTATATAAAATGCAGGCATCAAGGAGCCGCTATTAATACGCGGGGCATTGAAACTGCTTTCAAATGCACGATCGCTTTTTACTTTCACGATTCGTGATCGGACGAACTCTGTTTGTACTATGGAGCGGCAGTACTTACCACACATTTTACAAGATCAGATGAGTGCTTATCCTAGCTCGGTGCCGTTTGAATCTACTGTTCGGGAGGCCCGTGTGGGACAAATTGGCTCGCATTTGGTCGGTGTTGATGAGTCTCAAACGGTGACTGTGCATCGTGCCTTAAACACTACTAACTCAAGGAGCTTTGACAGACAGTTTGGTGTATATCAACAAAAACAGAAAGGTCTGAATCCAACGATTAAGAAATGTAGAAGAATGAACTTTTTTAAAACTCTTAATCATGCAAAAATAATATGGGATCCATATTCCAAACCGAAGGGAATATTAGGCGGACAATTAAATATCCGCAGTGTTGTTTCAAAAAGTATCCAATTGAAACACTTATTGACTGGCTCAAATTTGGACTTTCTTGGTATCTCGGAAACATGGTTAACAAAATCTTTCCCAAAGGCTGCATTAAATATTTCTGGATATAATGTGTTTAGGAGGGATAGAAATAAAGGTAGAGGGGGAGGTTTGTTGGTCTATGTTAAAGAGCCAATTAAATGTTGTCCTATTGAACGGTCGCATGAACTGGAATATATTGGGTTGAGAGTATCATTGTCACCAGAAATGTCTTTTAATATTATCTGTCTCTATAGACCACCATCAGCCGATAAAAGTTTTTATGAACAATTTTATAAAATCCTTAAGGAATGTGACCAGAAAAAGGAACTAGTCGTTATGGGGATTTCAATATAAATTGGGATAATAAATCATATAGGAAAAAACTTAAAGAAATTATAGATAAATTTAATCTTATCCAACTAGTGAATGGTCCAACAAGAGTGACTAGTTCCTCACAGACACAAGATTTGATGTTTACAAACAGGCCAGAGAGAATAATGAAAACATATAATCTTCTGATGGGAATATCTGATCATATCACATTATTGGCACGAAAATTCACTAGAAAACGTTTTGATAGTAGAGTTCAGACAAAATGTAATTCTCAGAGAATTCCAAAAAATGAAATTAATAACTCTGAAAATGCCCTTCGGCAGATTGATTGGTCAAGTTTATTGCATAGTGAAGATATTAGGAATAGCAGTGATATGTTTCTTACAACTATTAATCAAATAATATCATCTTTTACTAGAAAGGTTAAAAATAAATCTAGACAAAAAATGACATTACTCTGGCTCAATGATGCCCTTTGGCAACAAATGAAATAGCGAGACTTTGCACTGAAAAGGGCACTTAAATCAGGACATAGTAACGATAGGTACATTTTTATATCCTTAAGAAATAAAGTAGTTAGAAATATAAGAAAGGCTAAAAGAGTTTTTTATTAGAATAATTGATGATGCAAGGGGTAATGGGAAGACGATTTGGAAAAATCTTAATAAACTGACTGGAAGAAATATTGACCATAGACAAAGTGAAATAGAACTTAAAATAAATGGAATGTGAATTCAGGATCAGGAAAGGTTAACAAACATTTTTAATAATTTTTTTATAAATTCAGTTGAAGAACTGTCTAAAAGCTTTACTTCTAAAGATATTATGTGTAGTCCAATCAATCATAATCAATTTTTAGATTATGTGAAATATCTGAATTAGAAGTAATAAATATCATAAGTTCTTTTAGAGCCTCAAAAGCGAAGGATGCATACGGATTAGATACTGCATTTTTTTTTAAATATAAGGATATTTTAGCCTGTCCTATTACCCATTTAATTAATCTCTCAATTATGCAAGGTATTTATCCAGATGCTTGGAAGTCAGCCATAGTAACGCCGATTTTTAAGGGTGGTGATCAAACAAATGTAGGAAACTATAGACTGATTAGTATACTGCCTACAGTTGCCAAAGTGGCTGAGAAATGGGTAGCAAAACAGCTGAGTACTTACTTGAATGAGGGACATACCCCTTTGCATTCAATGCAGTTTGGATTTCGCTCTAATCATTCAACTGAAACTGCTAATTGTTATCTTCTTGAGAACATGAAATCTAAACTTGGTGGTGGAGTAATAGGAGCAGTGTTTTTGGATCTAAAGCAGGTGTTCGACACTGTGAATCATGAGGTACTTCTTTCAAAGCTCACATTTTTAAATTTTTCTGTTGAAGCTATTAAATGGATGACTTCTTATTTAGCAAATAGGAAGCAAAGTGTGTGTCTTGGTAATAGTCAATCAGTGTACCGAAACTGTAATATTGGAGTTCCCCAAGGATCAATTCTGGGCCCTATCCCGTTTAGTTTGTACATAAATGATTTGCCGCTAGTCTGTTCATCTGTTAGTATTCAAATGTATGCTGATGACACAGTTCTATATGTGCATGCTAAAAACAAACAACAAGCAGTGAACATTCTAACTGAGGTATTGGTCCATGTTTCAGATTGGCTGAGTAACTCATATTTATATTTGAACATAAGCAAAACTGTTTGTATGTATTTCTCACAAAAACCGACAGGGATTCCTCATCCTGATGTATTTGTTAAAGGAGAAAAGCTCAAGGTTGTTTCTGATTTTAAATATTTAGGAGTAATTTTAGATTCCCAACTGACATTTCACAAGCATGCCAAAAACGTAGCCAAAATTATTAAATTTAATTTGGCAAACTTCAGGCATATAAGACCATGCTTAACAATAGAAGCAGCAAAACTTTTCATGCACTCGATGATTTTTTCTCATATTACATAATGTTTTACTAGTTGGTCACAAGCAAGCACAACCGTTTTAAAATCAATTGAATCTCTTTATAAACAGACGCTTAAAATATTTGATCAGAGGACTAATTATCATTATTGCAATATAGTTAAAAAACATAATTTATTGAGTTTTGATCATATTAAACATTTGATTGATGCTTACTTGATTTTTAAGATTTTAAATAGTTATGCACCTCCCCCACTATGCCAGTTTATAATGCAGAAGGACAATAATGGCAAAGTAACAAGAGCAATTACTAGAGGAGACTGTGCTGTACAGTTTAGGTGTACAACATTTGGATGGTCAGTCTTTTCAATTAGAGCCATTAATTATTGGAATACTCTACCACCTGAATTAAGGAGTAGTACAAATTGTTCAACATTTAAATATAAATTAAAGAAATTGTTAAAAGCAAGTCATATTTGTAATCATGTGTAATTTCTTTTTCTGATACTGCCATTGTTATCCTTAGTGTTATAGTATGTAATTGTAAATGCTATTGTATGTGTATGTGTGATAATTTACTGTATTTTAGATTTTTTTAGGTTGCCTTTTTAAAATCTGGCAAGGGGCAACAGATGAAAATTAGCCATTGAGGCTAATTCTGGCTTATTTACAGTACTTTACTATTGTTTAATGAGCACTGTCCCTGTTAAATAAATAAAAGAAGAAAAAAAAAGAAGAGAAAAAAAAATAAAAAATGCTTGTCAGTGGTGCTCAGGATCTGTAAATCATTCGCCATTATCCTCAGTCATCTCTCTTTACTCTGTTTAAGTGGTAAGTGAAATCTTATGTACTGTAATGTAACAGGCTACCGCTAGCAAGCAGCTACCATGTCCCTTTAGTGGCCCGCGTTATTTTATTAGAAAGCATTATTTCCTTTCCACGCCTTTCTGAATACAGACACCAACCCATCCCTGCACTTCACATCCCCTGCACAGCCTGGAACATAACATTTATTTCCATGATCTGCCATTTTCGCTGTTGTCCTCGCTTGTTTCTTCACAATACCTGCAGAACTTCAGATTTTTCGGCTGGCGGCTGGCCTAGAACATGGGCAGGTATTTGCAAATGTTGGGGGCGTAACTATTAGTGATCCTGACTATAACGTCACAATCCGTGTTATGTTCTGATTCGCCTGTTTTTCAGTGGTCTTTTTTATTCACAAGATTTACATAAGAAGGAGGAAACAATGGTATTTGAGGCTCAGGGTATGTCATTTCCATGTACAGAACTTATTATTTAACTATGCCAAGGTAAATAATGTTTTCCATACTACGGCACCTTTAAATATGATTAGAATTTAAATAACTAGGATTCTTTGATGAATTTAGTCAAAGCATATCTTTTTTTTAAATTATATGCTTTTACTGTGACTTTGGATCAATTTAGTACTAAAACTTCAAATTTCTTTAAAAAATAAATAAAATAAATAATATAAAATGTAAAAATTATATATATATATATATATATATATATATATATATATATATATATAAACACATATATATATATATATATTGTGACGAGCGTCCCGGTCTCTCATCAACTTCGGCCCAAACCGTTGCCCTTGCCACGGTGGAGCCAGTGATTGTGGACACCAACCCGGAACTCTCGGCCGCACAGAAGGCTGAGCTGCAGCACCTGGTCGGTCAGTTCACCGATGTGTTCTCCCCGGTGCCAGGGCGTACCCACCTCCTGCAACATGACATCAAGACGCCACCAGGAGTCGTGGTGAAGCAACGGCCCTACCGCATCCCTGAGGCTCGTCGGCGGGCTATTGAGGACGAGGTCCAACATATGCTGAAGCTAGGGGTGATCGAGCCATCTCATAGCCCATGGTCCAGCCCCATTGTCCTGGTACCGAAACCGGACGGCACCCTCCGCTTCTGCAACGACTTCCGCCGTCTCAACGAAACCTCGGAGTTTGACGGATACCCAATGCCCCGGGTGGATGAGCTCCTGGACCGCCTGGGAAGGGCCCGGTATATCTCCACCCTGGATCTTACCAAGGGCTACTGGCAAGTCCCCCTGACCGACACCGCCAAGCCGAAGACGGCGTTCTCCACCCCTAGTGGTCACTGGCAGTATCGGGTCCTTCCCTTCGGCCTGCACGGAGCTCCGGCCACGTTCCAACGCTTAATGGATATCCTCCTGCGGCCCCACCAACAGTATGCCGCCGCTTACATTGACGACGTGGTCATCCACTCGGAGCGTTGGGAGGACCATCTGGACCGTCTGCGGAGGGTGCTGACGGACCTTCGTCGGGCTGGACTCACCGCCAACCCTGCCAAGTGTCATCTGGCCTCCTATGAAGCGAAGTACCTGGGCTTCCAAGTCGGACGAGGCCTCATACGGCCCCAAGAGAAAAAAGTGGAGGCCGTCCGTTCCGCACCAAGGCCCAACACCAAGTCCCAGGTACGCGCATTTCTAGGGTTGGCGGGGTACTATAGATGCTTCATCCCTAACTTCTCCTCTCTAGCCGCCCCCTTGACAGACCTGACCAGGAAGGGGCAGCCTGAGCGCGTCAAATGGGGACCAGAAGAGGAGAAGGCGTTCAAACGGATTCAGCAGGCTCTAACGGAGAAGCCAGTCTTACGCGCCCCGGACTTCGGCTGCCCCTTCCTGCTGCAAACAGACGCGTCCGAGACGGGATTGGGAGCCGTCCTGTCCCAGATCCAGGAAGGTGAGGAACATCCCGTCTTGTTTATTAGCCGGAAGCTGACCCCTGCAGAAAGGAATTATGCAACGGTGGAGAAAGAGGCTCTGGCAATCAAATGGGCAGTCCTGGAGCTGCGGTATTACCTGCTGGGACGGAGGTTCTCCCTGTTCACGGACCACGCGCCACTCCAGTGGATGGCAAGGGCAAAAGACACCAACGCCCGGGTGACGCGGTGGTTCCTCGCGCTCCAGGACTTCTGCTTTGACATCCGCCATCGAGCCGGAGCCTCCAACGCCAATGCAGACGGTCTTTCACGGATCTGGTCAGCTTATGCAGGTCTGTCAGGGGTCACTCCCCGCACCTTCACTTATCACCGCCTGTTTACTTAATAAATCCACCCTCCGGGGTATTAACTTGAGTTTACCTTGTCGTGTGATTCTTCCACCCCGCCACAATATATATACACACACACACATACATACACAAGCAACAGCACAAATAAAAAAAATAGAACAAAGATACAAATTAAACGATGCTGTAGGTTTTTAGTTTTGTTGGTGTTCAAGTATAGAAACTGAATAATCAAATGTAAAATAACATTGCATTTTCTTGACTGTATAGGTATATTTTTTTTTCTTTTCTTTTTTTCTAGATTAACATTAAGGACACCGGCTGCAGCTGGTAAATTAGGCAGTGTCACTTATAGACACCATTAACGGATACTGACACACAACCGATTTCTTTCTCAACTGTTTACGTTTACTTATGAAATAACCGACTGTTTTTGAGGAAACTTGCTGAGTGTACACATCTGAAGTCTCCCATTCGTGAAGTCGTTCTGCATCTAAATAAATGCATTTCTTGTCAAGAAAAAAAGAAACAGAAGCAACCCTAGATCCACCCCTGCTTTAATTGCATTCAAGATTTTTAATGCGTTAAACTGAAAAAAAAATGTTACTGCATGTGTTAACACATTAATTTACACCACTAATATATATAAAACATCCCATACACACACACAGACAAATATATGCATATAGTAAGTGTGTAAATGTGTGATGGTAAAATGCAGACCCCAAATCAAGAGCTAAATCAGTTTTCATTTCACCTGATCCTTCATTTTTCACTGTCCTGCCCAACTAGCGGCACTCATCCCTCTGCATATCTACACTTCTCTCCAGTAACTCCTTTGGTCTGCCAATTTCATCTCCTCTTCCTGCCCGGCACGCTGCCATCGCCTCATGCACACCTTCCACTGCTCTGCACCAGCCAGCACTTTCAGACTTCTTGCCGTCTCTTTCTTTTGCTTGCTTTGCAGAAAAACAGACTCATGCAACACAACAGATCATGGTTATTTATTGTCTGCTCCATGCCTCCATTTCACATTGGTCCCTCAGACAGCAGTACTACTAACACTTTAGATGTTTGGTGATGCACACCACAAGCAAGCATTTCCTGTACTGATATGCATGATATTTCACCAGTTTTATGATAAATTATACTGCATATATTGCACTTTTTGCGTCACAAAAAGCATTTCAATGTATTTTGCACAGAATTCAGTAGGAAAAGTTCACATAAGAGAACAGGCTTTAGGTCATCAGGTCATTTCAACAATCCAATTGACAGCCTTACTGCACAATCACATCACCAAAAATCTATCTCTGTCACTTTGATATGCCTTTTATATTTAAAGGTGCATAGTGCACGTTCAGTGTTGCTCGGTACAGCCAGTCACATGGAATTTTTTTTTTTTTTCTCTCCTGGGCATCACATGTTGGCGGGCTGAAGGGTGGTGATGTGTGCATTGAGATTGTTGGCCATTCTGACAGGCACTATCTGAGTATAGGTGTTTGTTCAGCTGCTGTCATTTACCTCCAATTGCACTAATCTCTTCCACCAATATTCATACCATCACAGTTGCTACGATGCTGATTACAAGCCCTATATAATTGTGTCCAATGGCAACAGCATCCACGTTCATTATAATCAGTGACTTGAACAGCAAGATGGTTCTTTCAGAAAGCAATGAAGTTCCCAAGGACACAACCTTATCACGCTGTTTCAGGACAGAATTAAACTGAACAGAAATTGACATGACAGACAGTTCAGGGGGTTTTACTTCCATTGAGCTTGTTTTTATCTTAAGTCGTGGTAAATTGTCATTCACAACTCATTGTGCTTCCACAATGTAACATATTTCTGAGTGAAAAGGGATAGATGTGACAAAAAAAAACGTAGGGCAGGACTTTTAACTTAGCAAATTTATCATTCATGTAACCGTTGGGCATGGATTTAACAATGACAAGGATAATTTGATTCCCAAAAAACGTATGAAGTGATTTTTAAAAAAAAAAAACATACAGCTGCAAAGATAAGCTGATACAGATAAGTCGATAATTATTTTCAAGCTATGGTCAATGTGAAAACTTTTTTTTTTCCATATGGTAAAAAAATTTAATGTAAAATGTAAAAAAAAAAAAAAAAAAACATTTTGGGAAAACAACTTCATTAAAATGCCCATGAAACAAACAAAATTTTGAGATTGGCTGAAGAATCCATTTAACTTAAACTGAGAGTTATGATGGCAAAAACAAAAATTAAAATAGGAGAAATGGCCAAGTGAAGTGACATATTTAATATTAACCACTATTGTTAAAATAAAACGGACAAGCAAATTAATACATTTTGATGAAATATTACAAAAACAAACTATTTATTTTAATGAAAGTAAGACCAGGAATATGCATTTTGTAGAAAAGAGACTCAATTTTGATTTCATATTGACATTAATGAATTAGGAAAAAAGAAAGAAAGAAGAAGAAAAAAAATCAATGGAATCATGCCCTGGCGTCCAACTGTGTAGCTGGTAACATTTAAAAAGGAAATCATATCAGCTTCATTTTGCGTTCACTCCATGGCATATCTGCCACATTGCTCATTTTCTTGTCATATTACACATATTGATTTTGTCTAAAGCGATCCAGTCAATATGTTTGCTGTTTCTGTGAGTTCATACTTCCCACCTACACTGAATCAATACTCTGCTCATGCACAGAATGAGAAAAAAATTCATTAAAGTGCAAATATTCCCTGTGTGTAATTTTCCTCTCTTCTTGCATTTGGTCCATTAGCAAGATGCCGCCCGACCGAAGCGGTGCGCACACAGTTACATGAGCGTTGACCCTCACTGGCTTCACAGAGGAGCCCACCATCCAGTGTGCATGTGAAGGAGAGGAAGGGGAAAAAAACACTCTAATAAAACGCTCGCTGTAGCAGAAAGTACACCGGCGAACAGTTGACTGCGCTCTGATTCGGCTTAATAACTGCATAAGGAGAGAAATTAACACAATTAACTTCTCACATAATGCCATCAGCGATACTCGCAGCAGGGAACACGTGATCTTTTAGTCTCCAGTGACGTCATCTTTTCTTCATGAATGCCTCATCAAACCGACGAGTCATGCGCTGAGTTAGCTCATTCTGACAAACTGGGTTTGTTAATAAGGCTTTATCATGAGGGAATTACACAGTTTGTCTCAGGCAAAAGGACACATCAATTCATTCTTAGCGGTTTGGCAGTCTTTAGAAGGAAAGGGCCTTACAAAAGCTCCTTTGAATATTCATTAAAACTAATCTTTAAAAACACAAATAGTTAATATCTGAATAAATTTGGAGAAAATATGCATTACATCACTTGCTCACCAATAGACCCTCTGTAGTGAATGGGTACCATCAGTATAAGTTCAAACAGCTGATAAAAACATCAAAATAATCCACAAGTAATCCACGAAATGAAAATCTAAAACAAATCCAAGACGTTTTTAACTTCAAACGAGTCCTCTATCCATATATTGCTTTTTACAGTGAAAAAGTATTCTCATCTGAATCAGGAGAGGAATATGCACAGATCAAGCACCATTTACATGAAAAAAAGATATTAATTTTAATGTGAGGAGACAGCAGGTGATGGACTTTCTCACTGGAGGAATAGTTATTATGGATTATGGACTGGTTTTTTGGCCAGAAGCAATGATTTAAGTTAAAACGCTTTAATAATGGACTTGTTTCTTTCAAAAGTTCTCTCTTCACAAGGCTTGAATTGTTTGTGTAATTGTTTTAACTCTCATTCTGATGGCACCCATTCACTGCAGATGATCCACTGGTGATCTATTGGCAAGTAATGTAAAGTTAAATTTGTCCAAATCTGAAGAAACAAACTCATCTACATCTTGGATGGCCTGAGGGCCAGTAAATATTTAACAAATTTTCATTTTTGGGTGACCTTTGGGTCCTTTAATATACAGTATAATATATTTAACACTGTTAACTCTTTCGCAAATCTTAATTTTTCATAATGTACTGTGTGTGCACATTACAATGTTGTAAAGTCTAAATTCACTTTTTAGCTTTTTATTTTTCTGGTATTTACACAAAATAGTATAAATTTTAATAGCTGACATTGATCAGTTATTAGCCATCACATGAAAATAATTGTTAGCCTTTCGGTATCAGACAAAACTGAATACCTATTCACCTAAACAAAAAACAATCTTTACACCATTTTGATTGGACAAAAATTTATGGTTTGTGCAAATTAGATGTTTCTTAAGACTGAATGTCATGCTGACCCTACAGCCTCAGTTTCACAGCCTTCATTTTCTCTATTTCTGCAAAAATCAAACAGGAGACTTGCTTTGAAATATGGTACAACATATACTGTGCCGTGATCTGAAGACAACAGCCATTTTGGCCATACCTCACCTGCAGTAAACATGAGGGTCTTCAAGCCACCAGCATCTGCTCATGGGGAAAAAGAATATGGATTGAGTGGGGAGGTTGCACCCCCTGAAGTGACAAAGGTTACCATGTCAACGCAGTGATAGTGAGAGAGTCATTAGAAAGGCAGTCTCAGCGGGTTGCATCTTCACCTTCAGCAGTATGACACATTTTCTAGCTCCCTAGAAAATCACTCCAGGTGCCGTGAGAAGCCTCAAATTAAGACTTTTTTGCATTGGATAGTAGGGGTGGCTATTTTTGGTCATTTCGTCTGCTCTGCACTTTTGGGTAATTGTTGATATGTGTACATGTTTTGGCACATATCATTGTTTTTTCAGCCTCTTGCACCAAAAAATAAAAAATTAACTAAAAAAAAAAAAAATAAATAAAAAGTTAAAGATATTAAACACTATAGGTTTTTGATGGCTAATGCAGATATCTAGCTTCTAGAAAACAGTGTAAATATAATGAAGGTATTTCCAAACATTAACTGGAAGCTGATAATTATTACAGGCAAAATATTAAATATTATTGTGTGTGTGTGTGTGTGTGTGTGGTGTATGTGTATTATATATATATATATATATATATATATATATATATATATTAACGTGTACACAAATTTTAAAGGAAACTCCAAAAACCTCATATCTAATACCCCTGTTTATTTTGAGATTTGCTAAAGATTACATTTAACAGGATAGTTCAAATATTCAAACTAACTTTTAAGTGAACATTAGATGACAGCAAAAAGCAATGTAAAACAGGTGAAGAAGACATGCAGAATTAAATATTCAATATCAAGAGACATCAATAAATTTAAAAAATAATAATTAATTAAATAAGGAAAAATCAGTAACACGTTACAATAATGGCATTTGTTTAAATAATTAGTTAATGTGTTAGCTATAAAGTAATAATGAGCAATATGTTTTCACAGCATTTATTAATCTTTGATAATGTTAGTAAATAAAAATACAATTGTTCATTGTTGTTCATTGTTCATTGAATTGTTAATTCACAATGCATTAAGTAATGTTAACAGGTACAACTTTTGATTGTAAAAATGTATTATTAGTAAATGTTGAAATTATCTAGGATTAATAAATGTAGTACTCGTAATAGTTTTAGTAGTAGTTTGTTGTTAGTTATGTTAACTATTGTAGTTAACTACTGTTAAAGGGGACATCAGATGCCCATTTTCCACAAGTTGGTATGATTCTTTAGGGTCTTCATGAAAAGTCTATAACATACTTTGGTTAAAATTTCTCAATGGTAGTATAAAAACCTTGTCAAAAACAGCTTTGCTTATAGCGACCCATTTCAGTGCATGTCCCTTTAAATGCTAATGAGCTCTGATCACCCCGCCCCGTGACGAGCTGTTCTCTGAGAGACTGTTAACTTTAGCCGCATTTGTCGTGGGACTTGCTAACATTATTAGCAAAGTCCCTTATAAGGAAAGTCTGTTCACACGGCGGCCATATTTGCAATGCCTCCAGGCAGCTCAAACAAGACCAAGTCCTATCTAAATGAATGTGGCAATCCTGAAATTCCTGAAATCCCCCTCAGGTTTCTATGGGAATGAGAGCTTCTTACAGCCGCTTCAGTGACACAATGACTAACCAATCAGCAAATGGCTCTTTCATTTAGAAAGTGGGACTATTCCACCATATTGCACGCTGCCGTTTCTCCCATTCATAAGTAGGGTAGAGTGGGAGAAATGCCCCCCTTAAGGATTGTGGGAGTTTTTTCTGTGAAACAAAAGTTAAATGTGTTCAGAAAAGTTATCATAGTTTTAGTGGCAATGACATAAATTATAAATCAAGTATGAAAATTGTCCAGAGTTTTCATGTTATTAGATTTTTAACAAAAATTTAATTTGTGCCAAGGGGGCATTTTACCCCACCTATGGGGCAAAATGCCCCCCAGTCTGACAAAGCATTTTGCTTTAAACATTTACAGCAAAATCAGAGTACAGGCAGTTTTAGCTTAAAATTAAAAAAATCTAATCAATAATTATGAATTACAAATTAAAACAGCCTATTTGAAAAAATTGTTAGCTGATGCTAACTGGCTAGCTAACTAGCTACCTGATGCTAACTTGAGGTAATTTTTAAATATAAAATCCAAATATTTTTATTCAACCAACTAGTTAGAATATATTTGATGGAAAAACAAAGGATTTGATGTTCAGAACAGAATAACTACAGTAATTGCCCATTGCCCCCTGGGGGCGTTTTACCCCACAGACTATGTTTGAGAAAAAAATTATGTCATTCTGAAAATATAATTATATTTTTATTAAATAACACGTACTCCCTATCTACAGGCCCTACTGTTCTCATATCATATATAACTGTGATGTTCTACAAAACAACAAGCTTTAAAACACTTTTTTTTCTTACTGCTGAAAATTAGATCATTTACTGTGAAATCTGTTTTCTCTCCGGTACATCACCAGTGTAAGCTTCATGGTGAAAACTTCTACATCACTCTCGTCAATGTAGTTCATAGTTAAAATAAAAATTTATCTTGACTATCTCGTGGTTATTTTGGGAAAAACAGTAGGGGTAAATACAGTAAATACCGTCTTTGTATTTCTATAGTCTTTGTTATTAGGAAAGGCAATTTGCAAAGATTCATTAAAAAAACCTTATACTCACTTCTTCTGGAGGTGAAGCTGGATCACGAATGATTTGTGTGAACATAACCGCATTTAGGTAGATTCAAACATTAATTCAAACAAAAATTTCAAAATTTACTCAAATTAAAATAAACTGGTTACCACCATCCACTGACAAAGCAGTCTGTCAAATTTGGACCTGTCAAACTGTGGAGATGAACAGCAATCAGTTAAGTGGACAGACATTCATATTCTGTATATCCCCTATTAGATACAAATGGCTAAAGCTCCTGGGGTTTATGATCAGCATCCAAACCACATACAGTGGAGTCACACCATCTCTGGTGTCCTATAGTGAACCACAAACCAAAAGCCCAAGCTAGAAAGCTGTGGTAAAAACATGATCCACCCCAGGCTCAACAGGAGAGAGATGATGAGCGCTATGAGGACACATCTTACACAACACAGCCCTGTGTGAGAAGACTGATCGTGTCCCTTTCTCCCGCTCTCACTCTGACTTTCTCTCACATTCTCTCTCACTCTCTCCTTCAAAACTTAATATAGGAGGCAGAATGTGGTTTCTCAGTAAGTGGGTTATGTGGAGCTTCAAATAGACATAGCCGACAATGGGGAAGACCCAAGTTCATTCTCCATGCTGTCTTCAACCCTCTCAAACTTCTCTGCAAAGCAAGCATGCCAAGACAAACTATGAGAACACTATTATTACTTCACGAATATAACCAAAGCAATTTAGCTCTCAAAACTCTGGTTCAATTACATGTCTGGTGAAGAGGTGGCTCCCATTGTTTCTGAAACGGCCCCTCTTGACATTATATTAAAACTCTTCCCAGGACAAAATGGAGAATTGCTTCATGCTCAAATATGACCGTAAATGATTCTAGACTGACAAATTTGGACACAGAGCACATGACAGCGATACCACCAAAAGAACAGATCATCCGTTGTTATGGCTGAAAATGCATTTCTTTCATGATAACTCTCGGAAAGTTTAGCATGGTAATATACATGGCAATGTTAAATTTGGTGTTGTCAGAAAAGATCTGCTAAGCTGCTGCTTAGGGCTGGGTAAAAAATATTGATTTTCCGATTTTAATCAATTCTCATTTTTATGAAACAATATTGAATCGACTAGTCTAGCCTGTTTTCAGTTATGAACGGAACATTGCAGCGCACCTCCCATCAAATAAATCACAATAAGCTTTGTGCTTTGTTAGACAAAGTATCAGATTTCAAATTCTGTCCATTGTATTACAGTAGTCAAACAATAAATGCCATTTTGGCACGGTTTAACGTGAGTGACAGATCGCTGTAGAGCCTCAGTTGAAGAGAAGCAATGGCGCAAAGCGCACGTGAACTGATCATTGCTTCCGCTTTAATACCAGTTTCAGGACAAAATAAACATAAATGAACATCCGAAGGTAAGTTAAAAGAAAGAGTACAACTTACCAAAATCCATATCCATGTAATCGCTCAATCAGTGTTTAAACCACGTTAAGACATCAATATAACAGCTCGTAAACAATGTCACATAACGTCACATTTACCTAAAACCATATTCTGTGAGCATTAAATCATTAGTCAGCTAGAAAAAATGAACTCTAGAAAGGAGCATTTCGGTAAATATATGCACCATATAACATATTAATTACAATTTTTACTTTCCGTCGATGTTTAATTTATGTTTGTATTAATCCGTCAAGTTTTTATGCAGTCACCATTTAAATGTTTATATTAAAAAAAAGGGATTGGAATAGAAATATTATTATGCAATTGTAACTTTATAGTTACAAAACTTTCATTGAGTGTAATTTAAGTTGTTGTATACAAATCAGTTAATTTAACCTTCAATATTATAGTAATGTATTACCAATTGTCTCTCATGTACAGAATATTTTACAGCATTAGTTGAGATTTTTTTTCCTTGAGAAAATTTGGCATGTACTGTACCTGATATGTATCCAAAATAATCGATATTGAATCTAATCGAATCAAAATCGAATCGAATTACAAGCTTGTGAATGAGAATTGAATTGAATTGAATCGTGAAATTTGTGTCAAAAATCTTGAACCACAGAACAGACCCAGTAAAGTATGTCAGACAGTGGTAGTCTGTGGAAACCTTCACATCCAAGCACTCAGAATTGATGGTAACTGCACTTAGAAAATTGCCTGGTTACATTCCTAACAATCCCTTACTACCTAAATCAGGTATTAATTCAGTTAAAGGGATAGTTCACCCAAAAGTGAAAATTCTGTCATTAATTGCTCATGCATCATGGTATTCTCATGAATGATGGTGGACTGACCCGGAAAGAAGAAGAAGAAGGAGAAAAAAAAAAATAATAATAATAATAATAATAATAATAATAATAATTCGCTGAACAAAGTCATTATTTTTGCTTTCTTTGTGCACAAAAAGTATTCTCGTAGCTTTGTAAAATTAAGGTTGAACCAATGATTTCATGTGGACTATTTTAACGATGTCCTTACTAGGTTTCTGGGCCTTAACCTTGGTAGTTCCCTTGCTGTCTATGGAGGGTCAGAGAGCTCTTGGATTTCATCAAAAATATCCTAATTTGTGTTCAGAAGATGAACGAAGGTCTCACGGGTTTAGAACAACATGAGGGTGAGTAATTAATGACAGAATTTGCATTTTGGTGTGAATTATCCCTTTTAGGTAGACTGTCTTGCATAACACTTTGAAGTTTAAAATTCAGTCAACTTCACTAGACTCCAAATACTTAGACAATCAAAAGAAAAATCCCTTATATACTGTATGTAAAATAAGTAATTCTGTTAATAACTACTTAACTTAAAATATGTAATCAGCCACTTCGGTTGTGTCATCGGCTACAACAAAGGCCATTTCTGATCCATGAAAAATCCTGCCTATACAATAATTGACAGTACCCAGCACTACTTTGTATTTAACTGCATTGACATCTCAACATTTCATGCAACAAAGTGTCAATAGTAGACAAGGATAGACAGAATGCAAGGTGTCAAGGACAAGAAAAGGAAAAATAAAACAAAATGATAGAGCACTCAAGACGCTGTGTCACTGTCTCACTTTCACTATCTCATCTCCAGCTCTGTCTAGATTTAGTGCTGTTTTTCTCGTTTTGACATGGAGTATATGCCACATGAAAAAAGGGGATGAGAATGGCATGCATGTAAATTGTGTTTTGTTACAACTGCCTGGAGAAATTCAGATGACGCATCTCCTGAAATTAATTACCTCCACTGCAGCCTCATCTAGCCTCAAAACATCCAACTATTATGTCAGGGGTTGATAAACCCTCTTGAAATTAAGTTCCATTTTTAATTTGTCTTGTTAGTCAATGTGTCACATCTACAAACAAAAAGCAACAAAAAATCAGACTAAACTTTAAAGGTGCATTCACAAGTAGCATTGCACAACTGTTACTTTATGTACTTTATTATGTAATCATTTAAATACTGTTTCTATTATTATAATATTATTTGTTTTATTATGAAACATAAATAAATTAGTTTTTTTCTACTAATTCATATATATA
>JAFVLL020025122.1:0-20513 GCA_021397915.2 Tor tambroides | reverse complement strand
CAGTTAACAGTGCAACTTTTCTCTTTTGTCCTTTTACCGCTGCTTCCTCCAAAGAGTAAACAAAAGAAATCTCCCTTGCCATTGGTCAGTTTTTCACGGACAAGTTCACTACTGTAAATTTACAGTAGTTTACTGTAAAATATATATAATTTCCCACAATCCATTGCAGTTTACAGTAAAATACTGTATATACATTTTACAGTATCTTACTGTACAAATTACAGTAAAATACTTTTCAAATTACAAGAATCGGTTACAGTGTACAGATAGGAAAGGGGTATTACAGAAACCTCCTAACTTGACAAAAACCCCTAAAAACTGTCCTAACCTCAAAATTATTTGAAAGCTAACGGAAAAAAACACTTACAACTGTGCTGTACGACAATGGTATTACATTTATTAATAGTTGAAAATGAAGAACGAAGATGTTTACTGGTAGAAAAACTCTTGGAGGACCCTGAAGATGTGTTATACTTTGGTAATTACAGACTGCCGCACAACATATTACAGTTAGCACAGGAACTGCAACCAGCATTATAGAGACCAACAAAATTGTCACGGAGCATTACTGGTTGTAGTGCAAGTGACTAATGCCTTACGTTTTTTTGCAAAAGGCGATATTCAAAGTGAAGTAGCTTTTGTTTACCTCATCAGCAGTGTTGGTTGCTTGGTAACAGACCTTAGAGTGGATTGTTGAGCTTGATTATGCCATTTAAGATTTCCTAACTAGAGATAAGATACTATTTTGTAAGATAGGATAAGAATCCCAAATCAAGTTAAAATTTGCTTCTGTAATACAAATTTGCGAAAAATCCTAATTTGACATATCATATCTTAAGTTAAGACCTAAGATAAGAAACTTTCTGTAATACGCCCCCAGGTGATTTGTTAAAGGTTTATTATTTTTCAGTGTTCAAATACTTTGATCTGACCAGTGACAGACAGCGGAAATTTTGGAACAGCTTGGGAAACTTATTTAAAATTAAAGTCATTATTTTTACCATTCCATTTTGTGATAATAGTGGCACAGAAAATAGTTCTATAAATAAACTGAATGAAATGTAATTGAAATTAAGGTTTCTTAATAGTGTATATTGCATTTCATTTCCTAACAGTAACGATGGGACCCCTTGAGGAAGAGGAAGCAAAGATTGTCTCTAATTGTCTTTGCCATGAAGAACACGATGGAAGCTATAAAATATTTTTCTTTTTTATCCTAGGTGGATTCTGGCCCATACTATGATGCCTGTGTAAGGGACACCTATACATGTGACACTCTGGGTAACTGTGATTGTTTCTGTACTGCAGTGGCAGCTTACGCTGCTGAATGCCGTAAAAATGGGGTTTGTGTGACATGGCGAACCCCAGATATTTGTCGTAAGTCCCAAATTTTCTACAAAAAAAATTCTTTTTGGGGTACTTTTATCTAAAACATGAATTGCATAGTATCATAGAGCTTGGAAAGGAAGGTGTTTGTTTCTGTTGGTATTTGCCAAATCTGCACGATCTCCTATGTATAACATTGTCATACTGAAATGTTTTTGCAGATGTATGTTGTGACGACTTCAACTCCTTGAAAGAATGTGATTGGCACTATAAATCCTGTGCAGAACCCTGCATAAAAACCTGCAGAAACCCATCAGGAATCTGCTCTAATCAAATTCCTCGTGTTGAAGGTTAGTTAGAGTAGTTTTTTGCTATCTGCTGACTAGTTTTGATTTTCTCACTGTTAATATGCATTGCATTGACTGGAAGAGAGTATCCTGTCTTAAAGGGGTCATCGGATGCAAAATTCAATTACAAGTTGTTTGAACATAATAGTGTGTGTAAACCTTACCTTACCATCTGGCGCTACAGACCCAGTGGTCCCTGGCCTCTACAACCATCCTCTTCCATGCTTGCTGCTCGAAATTGGTCCGCAGCCCTGCACTTCTCATATCCCTCCTCACTGCATCGGCCCATCGGTTTCTAGGCCTTCCCCTTGGCCTGGTACCGAAAGGCTGTGCCCCGAATACTCTCTGTGCCAGTCAGTCGTTCCTCTCCCATCCTTCGAAGGTGCCCATACCACCGGAGGCGCTGAAGTCTAACAAATGTTGATAGTGATGTCTCCTGATACAGTGTTCTCAGCTCCTCATTCCTTCTCATCCTCCACTGTCCACCCTCAGTGTGTACACATCCATCCTATAATGATAAAAATCCACCCAGTGGTTTTTTTAAAATCCCCTCTCTCAAATCAGGCTGTTCTGAGACTCCTGTCAGTTCTGTACAGGCCCCCTCCCACAATTGTTGATTGACAAGGCCATCTTACCTTAGACCCGCCCTGAGTGAATTGTCATCAGGCCGCCATTGTGTTGACTTAATTGTGCTGATTAAGCGACTGAGGTGTTTGTTGTTGGATGTAATCAGTGGTGGAGATAACGAATTACAATTACTCACGTTACTGTAATTAAATGTTTTTTGGGTACTTGTACTTTTTTTGAGTACAAGCTGTACTTTTACTTGTACTTAAAGCTGCAGTCCGTAACTTTTTTTGGTTAAAAATGATCCAAAATCAATATTTGAGAAAGTACATAACCAGCCAGTGTTCAAAACTATCACCTTACTTTAGCCCGATTCACAACAGTTAGCTTATAATGTTTTCTAATTTGAGTGGTGCATGATTCGAGCATGGCACTGCGTCATTTACGTCATGTCTGTAAACATGAAGAAGTTGTCCCGGCTAGTTGACTATCGCACGTGCGGATCCTGCAGGTGGCGGATTGTAATCCAGAAAGGATTATGTGTTTATGAAACACATGTGAATGAAATTAAATTATATTCCAGTTTTAAATGTGCTTCTGATTACAGTTAGCCAATTTGGGATTACACAAGATTTTGTATTGTAAATAGAACCAGTTTTAAGGAAGATTAATTTGCTTTTTGGATTAAAAGAATTTCTTAATATGAAATTTGAATGGTAGGACAATTAGATATTAGACTACAAAAATTGAAATCTACACGCTAATACTATACTCATAGCCACGCAATGCTGATGTTGTTAACATTAATAATTTGAGAACAAAGTATAACAATGATAACTTTGCACAGTTAGATGTGATACGAGCTAATTTATCTTTAGATTTAAATCACCGTTGGTAGCGCGATTTATTGTAATGCTTTTTTCCTCAGTTGAGCAGAACAAATGTGGCAGACTTGTTACTTACTTGTTCAGATGGCAATATACGATGAAAATTCTGATTTGGGTTATATATTCCAAGACATAGGCTAGAATCTGTGATTGCGAAATCCAGTACATAGCCACACCGGTGCAGTGACTGACAACTACACATTCACCTTAAAACATTAGATTCATCCGCGCTGGAGCCCTGCCGGAACACCAGATCACAACCCCGCACACGGAAGATAATTCCGCAAGAAACTGCAATTCCAGGTTTTCAAACATAGAGGGCGACAAAGAGGTACAAGTTACAAGTTACAAATTAAACAAAATAATCTACTTCTTACTTTTAAATCATAGTTCGTTACTGAGTATGCCCACAGTTTGAACTGATATTCAAACCTTTGATGAAACTTCAGTAGCCAATAAAGATATCCGATCGTAAACAGACCAATAAAAGCCCTGATATCTGAACCAGGAAAAGCCGCCGCTGCAGCAGGGTTTGAAGCTGATCGGACAGTGAGGAAGCTCAGCATAAAGTTTGGAGAAACAAACTACATGGTAGTGTTATCATAAATACCCATATTTTGATACCAATACTGAAATATCTGACAAGGTTCCATTACTCATTTTCCACAGTATCTACCATATATACACCGATCTCGCTTCTCCTCTCTGACAGTGAGTTTGACACACATCCGTCTCCTGTCAATTACAGAGTCTGAATGTCCGCGTGGGATTGCAGGTATTTTTAATCATTCCTGCGCAAATGTGGCGAGCGCTTTATTGTAACATGAGAACACAGGCTGAAAACTGGATGCGAGCTCTCAAATAGGCCTAACTTATACAAATGAACTGCCTGTCCTCTCACTCCGATATTGCTTGTGCACACTCAGACTGTGTGCAATTGCTATCTCTCCATGCTAGAAATGATTTCTCTTTGCTCCTGGATTAAACTTTTATCAAAAGTTATCAACCATTCAGGGGTGCGTTTCCTAAAAGCAACTATGGTCGCAAGTACCAATAGAGTTCAATGGGACTTCGTAAGCTAACGATGCTTTTGGGAAACGCACCCCAGAATAGTTCTATGCCTGACCGATGAAAGCGCTACTGGAAATTGTATTGGCTGTAAGTGAAATGCACCAGAAAGTCTTTCAAGAATCAAAGATGGAACTTTAATTTCTTTACAATGTAAGTTTATGCTATAAATGTTTCGGAATGGGATATTTGTATGATTTGTACATATAAATATCCTAGTCCGTCTAACTGCATCACTACATTGTACAGACATTACAGGTCAAAGCCATCTGATGTTCCATTTATCTAAATAAATAACATATATGGCTCTTAAAAAATCAGTGTTGTCATATTTCAAATACCCCAACTGAATTGTGGTCATTTCTTTTATAATTTTATTACTGTGAACTTGTCTTTTTTTGTAAATTCAATTCAGTTTGAAATCAAATTTGAAATCAAGCTTCTTTGCTGTAAGCTTTTGCAACAAAGGTACCCTATTTTAATGGCACAAATAAACAGAATGAACAAATGTTTAAGATTGAGATTTTTGTAATGGTAATTGATCAATGTTTATATCATATGATGAACAGATTTTGATATAGGCTTTTATTTACATACATATAAATTATATGTATGTAAATAAAAGCCTATATCAAAATCTGTTCATCATACAAAGCAAACATGTCTTTTTAGAGGACTTGGATTAAACCATTCAAAGCTTGAAATAATGATTGCCTTCAAAACATTTATGGACAAAAAAAATTGAGATATTCAAATATCTATATGGCAGTATACAGTATGTGGTAGTTTTACCAATGGTATTGAAAATGATTATGAAATCAAAAATTATCCTACTTACATTTTTAGTGCACATTACTAGTCTTGTGGTAAACAATTAAACTGTGCAAGTCAATGTGTGTCAAGGGCAAAGTGAAATTATTTTTCTTTAAGTGGCAGAGATAAAGGCCGACAACACACTTGCAAGAAAATGTAGCCGACTATGCCACCTGGATTCTTAACTGAGACCCAGGACTCAAACTTAACCTAATTCACTTACTAACTATTCCAACTGAGGGCTGGACATCAAAACCATTGACACTCAAGAGGCATATCGAATTACAACATCTTTTTATTCCCATAAAAATATTTAACTGCAAGATAGTAAAAATAATTTTTAAAAAATGGGAAGAAAGAATGCTGAGAGGTATTCAGTCTTAAAGTCGTCAGATCATCATATTGTTCTGGGCAGATGCGAACAATCTTGATTCAGCCCACTGTCACAGGAACCTCCACAGCTTTTGGGCAGTAGTGCACTGGAAAACAGATAGAAGCAACAGCCAGTATCCCAGTCCAATTTAAACCATCAAACAAGTGCAACCAAAACCCAATCACAGCACAGTGAAAACCCAAAACCTCGTTTCACAACACTACACAAGAAAACTATGGGCTAGTACACTGGCAATTGGTTATCTCAGTAAAAATAAAGGTTAATTGATATAGAATGATTACAGAAGTCTTTATCCATTGATCTATCTTCAGTAACCTAGTGGATAGAATCGTACTCACAATATGACCGGGCAGCAGTTCCACTACCCAGTCTAGATGAATTCTGGCGGTGTAAATATGATTCCTCTGCGTCACCGTCGTGTTCACTGCAACACGATCTGCTCGCACTCCTTGCACGGTTGTGAAGGTGATTTCTCCGGGTCACCGTCGGCGTGTTCAATACAACTCAATCCACACACTTCTTGCACAGTGGTGAAGGTGATTTCTCTGTGTCGCCATCAATATACTCTTAAGTTTTTCTGCGTTCTCTCTACCACGCGCTCCGCTCACACCTTCTCCCACGCCAGCGCCTACGCACCACAGTGCTGTAACTTCTGTTATACCAACACGTGCTTGAACGTCATCACGTAGAACCCGTGTCTCAGTCTCCACAGCGCGCTCTTAACCTCTATGAGAGCCAGTGGCAAATTCCAGAAGATCTAGCCGAGGTAAGGCTACTCTTGGTGGGTTCTTGAGCGCAGAACAGCCGCTGACCATCTGGAGCTCACATCTCCGAAAACATCAAAGCAAATTTTCAAATAGACGTTATCTTTATTAACAAACCGCATATTTGAACAAGTACATTCTTGCCTAAAAAACTCTTAAAACTACATTTTGTGATATAAAACAATATTATTTTTTAAATTACAGTGGGTCTGGGCATCCTCCATGACACTCGCTGAGAGAAATCTCGCAAATGCAGTGATACAAACGGTGAAATGGCTGTTTGAGTTCTTTTGGACTCTAATATCACACTCTTATCAGCCAATCAGATTTGAGGACCAGAGAGAACTGTTGTATATATCACTAAATATAAACTAGCAACTATTTTGATCATTTGCGTTCTGAGTTTTCACACTGAAACAGTTTTGATTTATGTGTTGGCCTATTTGTGATTGGAAAATGAAGTCAAAGTGGGACATATCAAAGAGGTAATTTCCACTTTCCATTTGAGTGGTACCATCCCACATGTGGGATCGTTATTTCTGTGCCTCTGGGAAGTACGGTCCTACATATGGGATTATTAGAATGTACAGTGACATCACATACTGACAGATGTGTAAATGTGCTTTTTACACTTTGGCTGGTGCTGAGCCAAAGACAGACATGCTCAACACTTGTCATATATCACAACTATGCAGTGTTTTCAACGACAGAATGTTTATTTTAATGTTTATTTCAATTCACAAGAACTAACAAAACAGTACATTTATAGTTTGTAAAATACACACTAATATCTACAGAAGCAGCAACATGCCATGTGAAAATATGAGCTCATGCCATTTTGAACAGTAAAGAATTAAATGCAAAGTGTCCCCTGCTGTGGAAAACTGTCATTGTGTAGTTGCTGTAGCTCACTTTGTGGCCTCCATCATTTAATTTTTTTCTTTTCTTATAGTAACACAGATAGCAAAATTCCTGAGGAGCAAAATTCTCCCATGTAAGAATTAGATCTTGATTTAATCTTTTAAATCGAATTTTAGCTTTTGGGAATTAAATCTTAAAATTAGGGTTGATTTGATTGAACTGATGTTCATTCAATATTCATTATTTATACCTTATCAATGATCGTCCTGCGAATCGTTAAAATCAGTATATCCTAACAATTCTGTTTATTTCGTGGCCACAATAATAATAATGCAGAATTGGTTGGGTAAAATTTCTGAACACAGGTAGCCAGCTCCGGGCAAAGTTTGACCTGAAGATTACACAACAGAAGACACAAGATTTCTTTATAAATGAAACGAGAGTTTATTTGCTATTCTACTAAGATACATGAACTAACTTGTTTAAACACACATACACATACACACACACACACACACACACACACACAGTTCAGAAGTATTGCGGTTTGAAGAAAATTTAAAACTAGCACTCTTTTGCTAGTTGTGGAAACTTTCCTTGAGGAAGTCACAAGCAGAGAACTTTTCTATCTTTACTCTTAAAATTAATTCAACCAGTTTCCAGCAAAATTATGGAGGTTGTTTATGTTACTTGCTTTCAAGTTGATTCGCTCGCTGGTCGGTTGTTTTCCTGGTTGGGGAACCTCCGGGGCTGCTGATGTCCTTACGTGATGTCACTGGGGGAACCCCTCTTGTAATTGGTTGGTTTTCTAGCAATGCGCGACTGGCAATGCTTTGAAGTTCTTTAGAGTTCTTGCGCGGCTTCAGGCTTTGAAAGTTTCTTCAGTCAGAAGTTTGACAGCATGTGTGGATTCTCGCTAGATAGTATGGCTGAGGGCGCTTCACCGCGCGATCAATGAAAGCCAAAGTTTAGCAAGCCAAAGTTTTCGAGCAGACTCCCGAGCTGAGGGCTGGGTGTCTGTTTTAGCGGACTGATTTCAATACGCCCACTAGAGGATTCTCCCAATCAGATTGTCCTTGTAGGGCGGAGCCCTGCCCCGCACAGCGTCTTTCCGTGCATACATTATCTGCTTAGTTATTTTGTCACATGAAGAAAATATCCTGCCATATTTCTATATGTGTTATAATCATACATTATGATGCTAAAGGTTAACTTTCATTCACACCAACTTATTGCTTATGAAACCAGCTTTCATTCAACATCAACCAACAGGTATTTGGAATACACAAAGTACCTATACTACTTTTATCTACTACACGGGTTAAGGCATAGATTAAAACATCCTACATTCTCAATAATCACACCAAGCATATGAAAGACATTAAGCACGTCCTTCATGGATATATTTGCTTTAATAGTGGTGGGAATAAATGGATGTCTTTTGGCAGAAAGTTAATAAAAGTTCAGGTGTTCTTTGCACGAGAAGAGAAAAGAACGCATTCCTTTGGAATTGGAGATCTGGTGATTTTCTTATCTCAGACGTCTTGTCGTAAAACAGTCTTCCATTATTGAATTATGCGTTAAACGGACATCCTGGACCATGTCCAGATAAAGAGATCTTTGTCCTGTTTCTGGTTGAATTATGTTTAAGTGATAAGAAGCCACAGTGAAGTCCTGTTCTGGAATACATCCAGATGTTTCTCCTCAAATTTATCCTTGTTTTAGCGGTTTCATGAGATAAGGAGATTTAGGGCAGGAAATCGGCCGCGTTGCTGGTCATTTATTAATTTTACAACCACAGCTAGTAGAGGGAAAGCTCCTTAGATTCTGCTAAGGAATGTGCTGTCCCGTGTGTGTCTCCTCTCTTTCCACAAGGCATTACACCCAGATCAGGCCCACACCTGACACTTTCATCTGGCCCACATACCGCATGGAATAATGGCACTTGGGCGGTCCGCTCCTGTTTTTCAGATTTGGGCTACAAGTAAGCCAAAGGAAAGCCCAATGTCAGCCATGAATAAACCAAAAAAGCAGAACTGGCCTAAATTTGGGCCACAATGATTTGAATTCTGGCCCAGATCTGGCCCAGGTCCAACAACTTGCTCCGGCCCACACACTGCGAAGAATGATGGCACTTGGGTGGTCCGCTCCTGTTTGCCAATTTTGGGCCACGAGTAAGCCAAAGGAAGGCCCAATGTCAGCCATGAATAAACCAAAAAAAGCAGAACTGGCCTAAATCTGGGCCACATTGATTTTTAATTCTGGCCCAGATCTAACACCTTGCTCTGCCCACATACTATGTAGAATGATGGCATTTGGGTGGTCCACACCTGTTTGCTAAATTTGGGCCACAAGCAAGCCATAGGAAGGCCACATGGCAGCCGTGACAATAAATAAATTAAAAAAATAAAGCAGAACTGGCCCAAATCTGGGACACATTTATTTTAAATCTGGCCCAGATCCAACACCTTGCTCCAGCCCACATACCATGTGGAAAAATGGCATTTGAGCAGTCCGGTCCTGTTTGCCAGATTTGGACCTCAAGTAAACCTTAGCATTGCCACATGTAAGCAAACCAAATAAACCATAACTGGCCCTAATGTGGGCCACTGCGTTTTTATTCTAACCCTGGTCTTCCCCGCATTCCTCATGTGGCCTACATGCTGCATGGAATGGTGGCATTTTGGCAGTGGCCCACAAGCAGGCCACTGCAGAGCCACATTTTAGCTAATAATGAACCAAATAAACCATAAATATACATGATTTGGCCCACACTAAGCATTGAGTTATGCATCGACAATACTCAAATTTTAAAGAGAAATTTTAAAATGTCGGTAGCACTTTATTTTGATGGTCCCTTTTGAACATTCTGTTGACAATAAGTAACTTTGCACTTACCTGTCAACAACCTCTCAGTAGAGTATTAGTAGGCTGTCTGATTAATATCTGCTAACTCTTTATAGTGATAGTCTCCCAACAGATAATCTACTGACAATAAGTAACTTTGTAAGTACATATCAACTTATTTTAACCCTAACCCTACCAGTCTACTTATACTGTACTAACACTCTAATGAGAGTAAGTGTATATGTAGGTGCAACGTTACTTATAGTCAACAGAATGTGTTAAAGGGACCATCAAAATAAAGTGAAACCAAAATATCCTCCCTAAATGTTGAAGTAAGTTCCAGAAACATGCCCTACTTGGTAAAAACATTCTGACCCAGGTTTTGCACAAGCAGCAATTCAAATGTCACAGACAAATATTCAAAGACACATTCCAATACTTAAGAATAAGTCCTTCACATGTTTGAACCTAAATGCTTCTCACTCAGACTTTACCTACACAGTAGGTAAGTGTCACGGCTATGCTGTGATAAAGAGCGCACAACGAAGATGAAAGGTTACATATCATAAGCCTTTAATCCAACAAGGTTAAATCCAAATACAATGTAGCACTGCAACATTTAAGACATGTAGACATAAGACCAAACAAACTCAAAGTGAACATACAGGAACTTAAGTACTCAGACAAGGATAATTAACTAGGCACACCTGAACAGAATAATATAATCAACACAACAAGGGAAACGGTGCAAAAGGAAAACAAAGTCAATACTAACAGAATCCTTGACAGTAAGATCTATCATTATAGTGCACTTCTGTTTTTATGCTGCACAGTACACATATAAAAAACTGCCATTAAAAGCATGTTTCAAAAAATAAATTGCTGGGTATGTAGCCTTCTTAAGATTCATATCCGGATCATCCTGCATCATTTAACTGTGTTGCATCCTACTAAAAGTAGCCAAATTCTATTAGGCTATATTTACAATTTCAAACTTCCATTTCAATTAGCCAGTGTCAAGTGCAACATCCAAACCAGAAGTAGCCCTCATCTGTTTTATAATATATGGGGCATATTTGGGTATATCGGGGCATATAAGTTAGGCTCACAGCCACATTAGCCAGTGCTCATTGTGCCATATCTTTGCCAAAACTGGCCCAAATATGTTTTAGGATAACTGGGCCACATTTGTGGCATCATATAAGGGCCACTTTAGACTCACAGCCACATTAGCCAGTGCTCACTGTGCCATATCTTTGCCAAAACTGGCCCAGATACAGTTTTGGATAACTGGGCCACATTTGTGGCATCATATGCGGGCCACTTTAGACTCACAGCCACATTAGCCAGTGCTCACTGTGCCATATCTTTGCCAAAACTGGCCCAAATATGTTTGAGGATAACTGGGCCATATTTGTGGCATTACATAAGGGCCACTTTAGGCTCACAGCCACATTAGCCAGTGCTCATTGTGCCATATCTTTGCCAAAATGTTCCCAGATACGTTTTAATATACCTGGGCCACATTTGCTGAAACATATGTGGACCACATTTGGTTTACACCCTGATTAGCCTTTGTCGATTGTGCCACATTTTTGCCAAAGGTGGACCACATTTGGTTGGCACTATTTGGGCCATATTTACTATTTACCACATGGGCCACTTTAGGGTCACATTCAGATTACACATTGCCGTGAACACCACATCTTTGCCTACAGAGGCCCACTTGTGATTTGATACATTTGGGCCCTTTTTGCTATTTTACATGGGGGCCATTTCAGGCTTACATCCATTTTATATGGGCCATAAGAAGGCCAGCAGTGCCATATCATTGCCTTTATTGGCCCACATCCGCATGCTATCTGGGAATATGTTTTGCTATTGCAAAGTGATGTCAAATGTACCATCTCCTTTACGTCTTCTTTTGTCTATTCCTGCTTTGTTTTTTCTTGTTCAACTAGGATGTTTCCCTGAGTGTCCTTCAGAGAAGCCATATCTGAATGAGACAACAATGCAGTGTGTTGAATCTTGTAACCTTCCACATTCTACAACAACAGCATCAACATCAACGGAGACACTTACAACCACTTCTATTACTACAACAACTACTACAACAACGACATCTACAGAGACAGAAACAACACCTTCTACAACAACATCTACAGAGACAGAAAAAACACCTTCTACAACTCCTACAACATCAGCTTCAACAGAGACACCTACAACCACTTCCACCACTACAACAACTACTGTAACAATAACACCTACAATATCTTGTAACCCCACCTATGGTTGTAAGTGGTCGATGTGGTCGGACAACAGCCTACCCAGTACAAAACTCAATGGACTGGAAACTGAATCCATTGATGCTTTGTTAGTTTCACAAAAGAAAAGCTGTCAGAAAGTAGAATTAATTGAATGCAGAGCAGTGGATTATCCAAATATGCCCTTGAGTGAGTTGCAGCAAACCGTGCATTGCAATGCATCCTATGGCCTGATGTGTTCAAATAATGAAAATGTAAACCGCTTGAGACGATTTTGTTTAAATTATGAAATACGTGTATGTTGCTGTCCTCCACACTCTACCCCAACTGCAACATCTACTGTAACAACAACATCTACAGAGACAGAAATAACACCTTCTACAACATCTACAGAGACACCTACAACCACTTCCATTACTACAACATCTACTGTAACAACAACATCTACAGAGACAGAAACAACACCTACTACAACAACAACATCAACGGAGACACCTACAACCACTTCCACTACTACAACAACTACTACTACTACAACATCTACACAGACAGGAACAACACCACCTACAACTCCTACAACACCAACATCAACAGAGACACCTACAACCACTTCCATTACTACAACAGCTACTGTAACAACAACATCTACAGAGACAGAAATAACACCTTCTACAACAACATCTACAGGGAAACCTACAACCACTTCCACTACTACAACTACTACAACAAAAACAACAACATCTACAGAGACAGAAACAACGCCTTCTACAACTCCTATAACACCAACATCAACAGAGACACCTACAAGCACTTCCATTACTACAACAATTACTACGTCTCCAGAAACAACACCTTCTACAACTGTTTTAACAAAACCTATGGTATCAGAGACATCAACCACTATCGCTACTGCATGGACTACAGTAGCATCAACATCATCTACTATTATTTCTTCAACCAAGTTCATTGTGCACACAGAGCCACCATCCAACTCCACAACACCTGGACCTCAGATAGTAAACAGAACATCTACAACAACATCCAGCATTAATCCTACCCCATGTTCCTCCCAGAAGGTAATGAAATCATAAAAGAAATGCACATCATGTACTATTGGGCGAAGTATTGGCCTAACATTTGTTAGTTTCTTAAAGTTTTAGTGGTGCTTTCTACTGCCAGTATTTAGGATTTTAACACATCCATAATCCTAACTATGTTTTCAGTGTGTAGCTCGTTCCACACCCTTTTGGGCTTTAGACATGAATGAGATCTGAAATCAAGCCCTTTCTGAGGAACGTTCAGTCCAAGAAAAGATGAAGAGTATTAAAAAACAGATCAAATATAACACAGTTTATTTAAGAAAACATTTTTAAGTTTTATAAAGTTTATATTTTTTATTAAGGGCCAGTTTTACTAACAGCTTGCGCTGTCAGGTTTTACTAAAGACGCGCAGTGAAGAATTAGCACTGAAAAGGCGTTAACACATTTTTGGCTTGACCTTATTGAATATGCTTTTGTAGGAGTTTCCCTTTCAGATGCAAAATTTATGGGAGGAAAGAATTTAAATGAATCACGCAATGTGTTTTACTAACGTTTGCGCACGTCAAATTACTGGAATTTGCGTCATTATTTAACGCCCAAAAAAAGCATGTCTTAAACTATTTTGCACTTGAAATAGCTACAATTATTGTTGCAAGGAGGAGGCACCGCAGAGAACAAAGAGCATGTGATACAAGGGAGAGGATTTTTCCACATGTATTAATTTATTTTGAATGCCAGAAGAACACATTATCCGGACATATCGTTTGCCAAGACATGTTATTTTTAATTTGCTTCAGGAAATAAAAGACGACATGGAACCCTCAACTAGGAGTCACGCAATCCCAGCTCTATCAAAACTTCTAGCAAACCTTCATTTTTTTGTTCTCTGGTTCTTTTCAACATACTGCTGCTTCTTTATTTCTTTATTCTTTATTTGTGACAATGCTAATTTGCGCTGCGCTTGTTATATTGCGTTGGTCGATATGTAAATGAGATGTTGCGTCTGTGTTCTTTAATTTGCGCATTGTTGGTAAATCACCCGCAGAAATTTCTCCTCCCATCGGCGCTTTTTTGGTATTGCGCTCTTGTGCTAATTTGCCCTGTTTAGTAGAACTGGCTCTAAGTGTATTTAGTTTTTTAAAAAAGTTTAAAGTTTTTTTATTTACCCTAGTTATTTTAGTACACTTTTAACTGTGCATCTCAAACCCTATACAGTGTGACCCAACAGATGCAACCATACCTGATTGTGTCAATGGATTTCCACCTGAGAAAGTCTATTATAACAATGGCTGCTGTTCCAAGTATGAGTGTCCTTGTAAGTTTAAACAATGCTCCATGAAATATATATGTGCATTGGGAATGCATTGCATTTAACTTTGTTTTAAATATTTTTCTGAAACAACAGGTAAATGTAACAGCTGGGGGGACCCTCATTACATAACCTTTGATGGACAATATTATACTTTCCAAGGAAACTGCACTTATGTTTTGGTGCAAGAAATCATTCCTAGATACAATATCAGTGTCCATGTTAAAAACTATTATTGTGATGTTAAAAACAACCTAGCCTGCCCTGAGTATGTGATTGTGAACTACAAATCCTATCAAATCAAGCTGACAAGCAACACTAAAGAGGTCCAGGTGAGTGTCATGACTATTTCACACAAATCTGTTCACAAACAAAATGTAGAACATATATACTTAAAATACTTTAATTTCAATCAAATCACTGTCAAGATCTTGCTCTAGATCAGTGATTTTTTTTTTTTTAAATATCCAGATTTTCCGTTAAGTGTTGACACAACACTGCACCAAAATTGTTTACCATTGTTAAAAATGTAACAGGGAGACATAGTCATCATCCCTAAATATCTCTTGAGATTAGTTGGTTTCATGCACTTAGCAGCAAGTTATTCACTGCATAAAATGCAACGGACCACACAAGCAATGTTGACCCCATATTTAATGTAATGATGTAATGGGTTGTATTTTCTTTTACCTTCCAAAATTTTGCTCATGAATGACCAACCACCATCAACAATGAAGGTAGGTCACATAAAATCCATGTTAGCATCAGCTTTCCTAATTGTGCATAATATGGATAGTTGCATGTCATTATTATTTACCTTTATCACATCATTTAGCTTTGTTTTTCTCTGCTGTCCTGTCAAAATAGACTTTAGATCAATTTAACGGACTGAGACCCACCAGTTGAGAATCAGTGCCCTCATATTGTTCATGGCACATTGCAAAATAACATAGTATTCTAGAGCATGATTTTCACTGTGACTCCAATATGCCTTGTTTCCCACAGGTTTATGTTAATGATGTTGAGATGAAGCCAACAATCCAACTGGGAGATATAATCATCACCACTACTGCCATTACAGTGCTTGTGAATGTATCTGACATTAAAGCTGAGATTTTAGTCGGTAATCAAGCTGTTTCGGTCAAACTCCCATTCTCTTACTTCCATGGTAATACTGAGGGACAATGTGGTGAGTACAGATCTGAGATCTCTTGGCATAAAATTATGAATTTTTTTTTTTTTTTTTTTTTTTAATTATCTATCTGTTGGACCTTTACAAAGATCAGTATATTAAAACTCTGCCTGAATGTTAACTTATTTAAATTTTCTGGTAACTTGTTTTTTTAATTTTTATTTGGTTGACATTTTTAAGGGGTTTGTGACAATAGCACAGCAAATGACTGCAGACTCCCTAACGGAACAATTGACAAATCTTGTGAGAACATGGCACAGTCTTGGATGCTACCCCCAGGATGCAATCCTCCTCCTATTGTACCTTCAAGTCCTCCATGTACAATGGACAATGCCTGTGAACTCATCAAGGGCAAGTAAGGCAAAGCCAATGCTGTAACCTTTCAAAACCTAACTAGATAGTAAAGTTTGAAGACAAACTTTAAGTTGGCTTGAAAAAGCCTAGCCAGAAAGTTTGTAAAAGTTTTAAGGTTTTCAGTTTGAAGTAGTTTGAAATACTTAAAATAGTTTTAAAGATAAAGGTTTGAATGTTTTAAAGGCAATACAGTCTATCAGAAAAACAGACATAGAAAAACAGTTGGCTAGGGTACCTGGGGTGGCTTCTAGGGTGGTTGCTAGGGTGTTTCTAGGTTACCTGGGGTAGTTGCTAAGGTATTGCTATGCAGTTGCTAAGGTACCTGGGATGGTTGCTAGGGTGATGCTATGCGGTTGCTAGGGTGTTCAGTGTGGTTGTTACGTTGTTGCTATGCCATTGCTAGGGTACTCTTGGTGGTTGCTAGGGTGTTGCTATGTGGTTGCTAGGGTAGTTGGGGTAGTTGCTAGGGTATTCTTGAAGGTTGCTAGGGTGTTGCTATACGGTTGCTAGGGTACCAAAAGTGGTTGCTAGGGAGTTGCTATGCAGTTGCTAAGGTACCCAGGGCTGTTGCTAGGGTGTTACTATGTGGTTGCTAGGGTAACTGGGTTGGTTGCTAGGGTATTGCTATACAATTGCTATGGTACCTGGGGTGGTTGCTAAGGTGTTGCTATGCAGTTGCTAAGGTACCCAGGGCCATTGCTATGGTGTTGTTATGCAGTTGCTAGGACACCCAGGGTGGTTGTTAGAGTGTTGCTAGCATGTTGTTAGCATGATTAACAAGTTACTACCTTGGGTGCGTCTCAATCAGCTCCCTAACTCCCAAGCTCGTGAATCAGTAGATCGTGTACACGAATTCGATCACTGGTAAGTTCCCTAACTCAGTGCACGTTGGGACAGTGATCACTCGAATTCCGATGACATGACTACGTACGGCGTCAACGGACAACATGGTAGAACGTCATCACTGGAATTAATAAACAACAAACAGGACCGAACTCTTTTTGATATTATTTTTTATTTTCTTTAAACACATTGTTCTGTTACATGTTCTTACGACATTTCTGCCGAATAGTAATCATAAATGTTAATTAGATGTGTTCATTACCTGTCTAACGATGTTTGTTTATGTTGAAATATTCTAAAAAACTGTTTGCCTTTTCAAATCTTCTATCGCGTGTCATTATATTTATCGAGTTAGCTCTTGTGGTTTAAATTTCATGCTTCAGAAATGTGATGTTATTTCCGGTAAGGGAGCATAATGAGCGCTGATGCACCCTAGAATTTGCGATGCATTGTGGGATTTTTCAGGGAGCGAACGTTCCAGTGCACTGGAAGGATTTTCGCGATTGAGACGGCCCTTAAAATGGCCGACTCCCTGATAAGTGCCCTAACTACTGAACAAGGGAGCTGATTGAGACGCACCCCATGTCTTGAGCGTGATTAGCGTGTTACTAGCATGTTGGTAGCATGATTAACAAGTTACTACCATGATTGCAGCATGATTAGCATGTTACTAGCATGTTGTTAGCATAATTAGCAAGTTACTAGCATGTTTCTAGCATGATTATCAAATTACTAGCATGGTGTTTGTGTATTGTTAGCATGATTAATAAGTTGCTAGCATGTTTTTAGCATGATTATCATGTTACTAGCATGTTTCTAACATGATTAGCAAGCTACTAGCATGTTGCTAGCATGATTCTAGCATGATTAGCATGATTCTAGAATGATTAGCATGTTTCTAGCATGATTAGTATGTTTACTAGTATGGTGTTATTTTGTTAACATGATTAGCAAGCTACTAATATATTGTTGACATGATTAGCATGTTACTAGCATGATTCTAGCATGATTAACATGTTACTAGCATGATGTTAGCATGTTTATCAAGCTGGTAGCATGTTTCTAGAATGATTAACATGTTACTAGCATGTTGTTAACATGATTAGCAAATTACTAGCATGTTGCAAGCATGATTCTAGCATGTTTAGAAAGTTGCTTGCATGTTTCTAGCATGATTAGCATGTTACCAGCATGGTGTTAGCATTTTGTTAGCATGATTAACAAGTTTCTTGCATGATTAGCATGTTACTAGCATTTTTTTAGCATTTTTCTAGCACAATTAGCCTGTTATTAGCATGTTTCTAGCACGATTAGCAAGTTACTAGCATGATTCTAGCATGATTAGCAAGTTACTAGCATGCTGTTAGCATGTTTCTATGTTAATCCAGCTAAAACCAGCTAAAACCGGTTCCAGGCTGGTCTTAGCTGGTTTTCAGCTGGGTTTTTTTTACTGAATACCAGCTAAGACCAGCCTGACCTGCTAAAAAGTGGCCAAAACCACTTTTAAACCAGCTTGGGAGACCAGCCAAATCAGCCAATCAGTTTAGGCTGGTTTTAGCGGGGTTTTTTTGTTTGTTTGTTTGTTTGTTTGTTTTTCAGTAGGGTGTTGTTAAGCTTTGCTATAGCAATAGACAGCTTAAAGTCGGCATGAAATCAAAAGTGAAAATTCTTATTTTTTAATGGAATACTGTAGTGTTTATTATAAATAATTTATCCATGCACTTCATTATTTTTTTTAAAATTCATGTGCCCTCGTAATCTTTAATCAAAAATGTTAACCTCCCCTCCCCCTCAAAAAGACTCCTCTACTCTTCCGGTCATGAGTAATGGCGCAAGGGCGGAGCTAGTGATGTGAGGGGTAAACGACAGGGGAAAAGCTGAAGCTGATGCTTTTATAGCACTGACACCAGTCACGAGGGAGTACTTTACCCTTAAACATTGAAAAGATATTAGGATATTATGACAACATTACTCTTAGGACATCGCAAACTAATTTGTTTCATGAATATGACTTAACCTGATGGAGGACGTGCTCAGTCATTTAAGCAGTCTCTCTCTCTTTCTCTCTCTCTCTCTCTCGCGCGCATTTTTGTGTCGTTGATCGTCGTCGTCATCCCTAATAAATAAATAATTTATTCATGCTTGGGTGTCGGCGGTGAATCCAGTGGCAAGAAATCCCCTATCACTAACTGCAAACTGGCATTTCAGATCTGCCTCCATTTTGTTAGTAACGCCCCAACTTCCAACGATCAATTCTCGAAGGACAAAATCAAGTCCCTCATTTCAGATGCCGTTTCACTCGGATATACGTCACAATAGAGAAGAAAAGACAATCACAACTTCCATTTCATGCCGACTTTACATACACCATAAGATTCATTGTAAAAGTTTTAACCCCCTTAATGAAAGTCTATGGGATTTTAGATGGTTTTGATAGTCTGGTTTACGAAAACCGTACGCCGGATCAGTTAGAAAAGATACAGCAACCCGAGTCAGACCAGTCTGAAGGTCTGACCCGAGTTTGGTGGTCATAACATTAAAAGTCTAGGAGATACATTTTGACTAGTGTGATCGCTCCGTGCCGCGTTCGGGCGCGGTTCGTTTAGCCGTCTCTGGCCCAGTTGGAAGAGGTGGGCCATATCATGGTTCGGTTGGGCTCAGGCGCAGTACGCGTGCAGTGTGAGCGTTAATCACGCCGGAGCGCGGAACAGATACTATTTTGTGTGTGCTACTGTCATCATGACGACCGCAAACAAATTCTATTACAACTACTACACTACACTCCTCAATTAATTTAATTCAATCAAGTATATTTAGGTTTATAATGGCTCTGGTTCTCACCTTATTGATGAACAGGAAATGTAGTTTGCGAGTAAAGCTGCAAATTATTTCATTAACGTCAGCTGCTTCCATAATAATTATCTGATACATACAAGTGAAAAATCAATGCACGGCATAAATTATAAATTAATTATTATTAATTATTCGGCAGAATATTAGCGAAAGTGGGTTTCTCCATTATCTCGCACATGACGTAAACCCGGAAAGTTTAGTGCAAGTGTGAGTGCAGGCCAGCGGGGGAGGGGGGATAATCGTGCTCGGGCTCGGTTCAAGGCAACCATGCCTAGTGTGAGTACACCCTTAGCAAGTTGCCTGTGCAAGCATCACAGGCAAGCTTCTGACCCAAAGACTGTTCCAAAAAGTATACAATTATGCTGGACTTTTTTTTTTAAATACCACGCCACCAAAAAAAAAAGAAAAAAAGAAGAAGAAGAAAAAAAACCCTCACTGTTAACTTGTAGGCAGTAAGGCAGCTCACTAGGATTTGCAAAAATTTATCCTAAGAACATGTGACATTTAATGTATGTGAAATAATGTGTAGTTTGTTTGCACCATTGCATTATTAAACTTTATATTATTAAATCGTAATATACTTAAGTTTACAGGACACCATTTTACAGTGTTTTAAAGGAACATTTTACCCAAACAACTGTCATTCCAAACCTGATTTTTTTTTCTTCTGCTGAACACAAAAAGTGAGATTTTACAGTTTTTCTCAATTGCTAAAACACTATAACCAGGCTTTTGAACTAAAATTTCAAAACCATAACGCCATTTTTCAAAAAGCACACCCAT
>JAFVLL020025121.1:0-22611 GCA_021397915.2 Tor tambroides | reverse complement strand
CTGCAGGACCGGGCAGTTTTAGCAACGTGGTCTGAGAAATTCAGCTTATCATCAATCACAACTCCAAGGTTTCTGGCTGTTTTTGAAGGAGTTATATTACATAAACAAAAACTTTTATTTTGGATGCGATTAATCGCGATTAATCGTTTGACAGCACTAGTTAAAAATATTAATGTTTGCTTGTTTTCCTGCATTTTTATTCTTTACATAATCATAAAGGTCATGATAACTTAAAAAAAAACACAAACAAACATTTTTTTGACTATTTTCCAACAGTTCTTCTGGCTGTTTCTTTAAGATGCCATGTGAAATGAGTTTCATGTCATGTTTTCTGTCATGTTCAGCAGTTTTTCATCCTTTAACAGAATACACAAACTGATTTTTGTTTCATTAAATGGTATTTCGATTTAACAAACAGATATGAAAATGCTGTAGGTTATTGTTGTTGTTGTGTTCTGCTGGTTGACCTGGACAGACGCTGCTGCTGTAAAACATTCACCTCCACCCTCCTCAACAATCTGTGATTTTCTCTTTCTATTCCTGCAACATTCCTGCCATAGCTTTCATCTGTCATTCTGCACCCTTCCTGATTTTTCTTTTCTCTGTGTTTTTATCCTGTTCTGCCGTCTCTGTTTATCATGCACACACACTTTTCACATACAGTGGGGCTATAAAGTCTTTGGATAGTTTTCAAACAAAACATTACAAAATAGAAACAACAGATCTAGTGCTGTGTCACTCTGCGAGACTGTCAGTATCTGCCACTTTAGTCATTATTAGTATGCTACTTTCCCCTTTCTGTCTCTTATTAACACTACTGAGAGCATCAGCAGTGCTGGATTATGTGGCTCTGATATTGTTTATATGGTTCAGCGTGACTAATGCTGTGACTCAAACGCTCTCATAAAGCATAACACACTCATGAATCATCAGGAATCCAGTCATTATGCTCTCAAAGCGCCTTCACAACACTGGCCATGTTCTGTACATACTGCATCTAAATTTGTTAGTTTGTTAGTCAGCAACCGTATTTACAGTGTGTACGGAAATTAATTTAAAAACGTCAACGACATATTTAAATGCGTATCAGAGATGCAATGCAAGAAATCACAGGGAAGGAGGTATGTCTTGACTCAGGGTTGCCAGATATTGCTATAAAAAAAAAAAAAAAAAAGGCAAATAAGAACAAGCCCATAATGAACTTAAATCATTACCTTGGAAATAAGCCACTTTTATTATCTGCATAAAATTGATTGCTTTATGAGCCGAGCCCAAACAACAAGCTCAAAGACGCCTAACAAGCGTTGCTTATAATAAGTGGACATGGCAACCCTCCAAGAGCGGGATCTGCGAAGCAGCTTTCCAAACATGAACCAAATATGACAGCTCTTTCAACGGTGGTTTCCTTAAAGTAGCAAAAAACAATGAGTCTTTGGTGGCCTTGATATTACTTTGGTCAAAAATAACAGACGGTCCAAGCAATGCAATTTTCATAAACAGAAATGTCCACATATATAGTTGCTAAGGTACTCAGAGTGGTTGCTAGGTTGTTGCTATGTGGTTGCTAGGGTATTCTGGGTGGTTTCTAGGGTGTTGCTATGTGGTTGCCAAGCCATTCTGGATGGTTACTAGGGTATTGCTATGTGGTTGCTAGGGTGTTGCTGTGCGGTTGCTAGGGTTCTACACACGGATGGTATGTGTGGACATCCATGGACACTTCTAATGTCAAAAATCACGTCACTCAGGCTGTCGCGGAATGTGGACGGCCGAAGTACACTTTAAGCCGTGAGTTTTGATTGATGTTCAACATGTTGCTGTTTTGATTGATTTTTAGCATGTTGCTATGTGGTTGCTAAGGTGTCCTGATTGTTTTTTAGCACATTGCTATGCGGTTGCTAAGGTATTTTGTTTGATTTTTAGCATATTTCTTTGCGGTTGCGAAATGTATTCTTTTAGTTTCACCAAGCATCACAAACAAGCTCAGTCACCCAGTTCTCCAAAACAGAAAGTGAATCATAACACATTTTTTTGTAAGTATTCAGTAAAGATGTCATGAGCTTCACTTTGTCCACACACACCCAAAAACAGCGTCCAAACACACACCCCAGCAAACGCTCAAGGTCTAAGCAGGGCATGTGTGTCCACTTACAGACCGCTGTGGACTTTGATGGAGCCGGTGCTTTGAGGACGGCTAAAACTGCCCACTTCCTCTGTGTCATCCACAAACTCAGAGCTTCTGCCTCTGCCAGCAGGCTCGGTGAACAGCTCTATCCGGGGCGGAGTGTAGTCCTGCAGACACATACAGGAAAACACAGCGGTCACTCCCGTCTCCTTTGACCTTTGGAAAGCAGTTACTGCATTCAAAACAATCCTTTCAAGAAGGTCACTTACTCTGACAGCCAGTCGAATTGAGCCAATGACCACAGGGGCAGATGTTTCTTCACCCTCTTCTGCCCATTGATTGGGCAGTTCAGTAACTCCTTCCTCTTCCAGAGCGATACATCGTCCCTCAAATCCTGGTTTCTCATATAGTATCCAGCTACAAAAGACCAAAATGCACAGTTAAAACTAATCCACTGAAAGCGTTTTTGTTCTCCATAGATGCCACTTACCATCCTCTGACCACTTTAATAGATATGACACTGGACAGTTGCATGTGCGTGGCATCAGGTTGATCCCTGTAGAACTCAAAGGACTGACCGCTGAACTGATGGTGCTCAAATATCACAACCTGACAGACACAAGACTTCAAATTAGGGCCCAAGAAGTTACAGCTGATGCACTTTGCTCACATATTTAAAGCATAAATAAAATGTAAAAAATGTTTTGCTCATGTTATGCACACTGAGCAGGTTTTAATATCTGAAATGCTCTGTTAGGTCACGATTTTAAAAATGCTGGCAAACCTTTCCAGGACGCCGGTGGATTCCGCGAGCAGCTGGAATCTGAAAGACAACGTTGTGGTTAAGAGAGTATTGTTTTGCAAACGTTTCATAATATTTAACCAAGCAGACAAACAGTCAAACACATGATCCCTAAGATTTTACCCTTTGAACATGTTAGAACTTCAAATCTCTCACATTTGCCACATACAAATATGGACATGCATGAATAACAAGCAGGCATGCAGAGCAATTGCAGCTATGAACAAATACATATTTAGCATTTACAAAGAAAATATACATTGGTTATTGACTCATACATTTGGTAGTTCTCTCTGAGGTTTAGCTTGAGGGATTTGACCCGCTGGAACTCCAGGTGCCGGTGGAATCGTGACTTCTGGGATCTTCCCATCAGCTACGTCAACAGCCTTATTCAGATCCACTAGACCAGGTATTGAGGGACTTTCTCTAGCCACCTAACCAGCACACACAAATATATACACACAGAGCAACACTATTGTGAAACATCACTTAACACTAGCTTAGTATATGAACGTATGCAAGTATGTGTTGTTGCTGTGGTCAGTGTGATGAATGAGGGATGGCTGACCAGTGGGTTGATCTTATTTGATGGTTGAGCGTTTTCAGGTTCCTTTGGAAGAAATTTCTCCAGGAAACTAGGCAACTTGATGTCATCAAAGGAAGGATGTGGTGGAGGAGCATTAGCATCTAATGTAGTTGTTTTCAGGGTCGGTCCATCAGGTCGCAGAACAACATCAGAACCAGTCTGGGTACCGTTGAGAAGCAGTGATGCATTAGTGTCTGTAAACATAGTGACTGGAGGGTCTAATGAAGTTATTTTCAAGTCAGGTGTCAGTGTAGGTCCATCATCTGTAGTAGGTTTCAGTACAACCTGGGAATTAGTCTGAGAACCATTGGGAGGAGTAGAAGCATTAAGGTCAGGTGTCATGGCAAGCCCATCATCCTGGGAACCAGACTTGGTACAACTAGGTGGAGGAGCATTAGTATCTGTTAACATGGTGAATGGAGGGTCTGCTGAAGTTGTTTTCAAGTCAGGTGTCAGGGTAGGTCCAATATCTTTTGTAGGTTTCAGCACAACTTGGGAACTAGTCTGGGAACCATCGGGAGGAGAAGGAGCATTAGTGTCTGTAAACATAGTGACTGTGAGGACTCTCGAAGCTGTTTTGAGATCAGGTGCCACAGCAGGTCCATGATCCTGGGAACTAGACTGGGTACAACTAGGTGGAGGAGCATTAGTGTCTGTTAACTTGGTGATTGGAGGGTCAAATGAAGTTGTTTTCAAGTCAGGTGTCGGAGTAGGTCCATCATCTTTCGTAGGTTTTGGTACGACCTGGGAACTAGTTTGAGTACCACTAGGAGGAAAAGGAGCATTAGAGTCTGTTAAAAGAGAGACTGTGGGGTCTCTTGAAGTTGTTTTGAGGTCAGGTGTCATGGCAGGCCCAATGTCTGTGCTAAGTTTTAGAATAACCTGAGAACCAGACGGTGTATTGTGGCTGTTATTCTTAGCTAGGGTTTCCTCTACTGGGACCAATTTGGGTGGTTCTGTAATTGGGGCAAGCTGTGATTGTGGAGGTGCCGTAGACCCAGAACCATCGCTGGGTGATAACAGCCCACCTGAAGGACACTCAGTGGGGCTTAAAAACTCCATTCGTCTCCCTTTGCTGGGGCTGCGTAGAATGCTGACAATAGAGCACCTCTCCAAACGAGACTTTGCCTTCGGTGGTTCTGTTGTATTTTCATCTGATCCTTCCTCTTTTTCTTCCTCTTCATCTTCCTTTTCAGACTCCTTCCTTGCTCTCTGAAAGATCAGGGACCTCGTGAGGATGCTCTCTCGCTTTGGTTTGATCTCCGCCTCTTTGACTTCTGCAGCTTGACTCTTTGATTTTGAACGGGGAGGCAAATCCAAAATGAATTCCCTCCTTCGCCTCAAGCCATGCTGGAACTCCTCTGGATCAAAGGGTTTCTCAAAGTGGTCTTCTTTGATGGCAGGCATGGCAAATGGAGGAGCTTGCAGGCGATGTTTGTTGTGTTTGCGTAGGGGAAGATTGAATGGCATCGCGAGCCTTTTCACATTTGCAATGAAGTCATCTGGGTCAAACTTTCCTGATGTGTTCAGGAGGTTGGTCTCACTCACAGAGGAGCTGAGCTTAGGATCTGGAATCAACAGCTTCTTCCTTATAGGACCTCGGTGATCCACATCAAGCCAGCTAGATGGAGAGTCCCTGCTCTGAGAGGAGCTGCCGGGTGCAGGGGGTATTTCTGGAAGGAGAAAGGGTTTGAGGATGAATTTCTTTTTTCTTGTGGATGGAGTCTCTTTCGCTGAGACTTCAGGAACCGAGGTCTTTTCTGGTGAAAGTGTGGTCTTCCGACTGTCACAGTCTGGTGGTGATATTGTCTTTTCTTTGGATGAAGGAAGTGGAGTTATATTATCTCCATTGATAGAGGTTAGCGGGAAAGAGGATGATGCTGGTAGTGGTGTGGTCCTCTCAGTTTTAGTAGTGATATCAATGGAGACTGGTGGATTGGTTGAAGCTGGTTGAGGTGCAGCATTTTCTTTAGTTGTGGCTGGTGCAGGTGTGGTCTTGTCATTAGTTAAGACTGATGGTGGTGTGGTCTTGTCATCACCTGAGCCTAATGAAGTGGAGGCAAACTCTATAGTTGATGATGCAGATGGTGTGGCCTTTTCATTACCTGAGCCTGATAATTTGGAGTTTGTCTCAGTAGTTGGTGCTGGTAGATGCTTGGCTTTTTTATTGGCTAATGCTGTTGGAGGTGTGGTCTTTTCATTAGCTGATGCTGTTGGAGACGTGGTCTTATCATTAGCTAGGCCAGGCAAAGTGGAGACTGTCTCATTAGTTGAGGCTTGTGGAGGTGTGGTTCTCTCATTGGTTGAGTCTAATGAAGATATAGATTTTTCATCAGTTGAGGATGGTGGAGGTTTGTTCTCATCATCATTGGAGCCTAATGTAGTAGAGATTGTCTCAGTGGTTGATGCTGGTGGGGGTGCAGTCTTTTTCTTGGAGGTTGTCTCATTGGTTGAGGCGTGTGGAGATGTGGTCTCTTCATTAGTTGTCCTTTTATTAGCTGGCTCTGATGTAGTTGCTTTCTTTTCATTAGTTGAGGCTGTTGGAGGTGTAGTCTTTTCATTAGCTGAGTCAGGCAAAGCGGAGACTGTCTCGTTAGTTGAAGCTGGTGGAGGTTTGCTTTTGTCCTCACTGGAGCCTAACATAGCAGAGATTGTCTCAGTGGTTGATGCTGGTGGAGGTGTAGTCTTTTCTTTAGTTGAGGCAGTCAAAGTGGAGGTTGTGTCATTGGTTGAGGCTTGTGGAGTTGTGGTCTTTTCCTTAGTTGTCCTTTTGTTAGTTGACTCCGATGAAGTTTCGTTCTTTTCTTTAGCTGAGGCTGGTAGAGGCTTGTTCTTGTCATCACTGGAGGCTATTGAAGTGGAGATTGTTTTAGTGGTTGATTCTGATGGAGGTTTGTTCTTGTCATCACCTGAACCTAATGAAGTGGAGGGAGACCTAATGGTTAATGAGGCAGATGGTGTTGTCTGTTGATTAGCTGAGCCTGATAATGTGGAGGTTGTCTCAATGGTTGGTGCTGGTAGAGGTGTGGCTTCTTCATTGGCTGATGCTGTTGGAAGCGTGGTCTTTTCGTTAACTGATTCTGTTGGAGGTGTAGTCTTTTCATTGGCTGATCCTGTTGGAGGTGTGGTCTTTTCATTAGCTGATCCTGTTGGAGGCATGGTCTTTTCGTTAACTGATGCTGTTGGGGTCGTGGTCTTTTCATTGGCTGATCCTGTTGGAGGCATGGTCTTTTCGTTAACTGATGCTGTTGGAGGCGTGGTCTTTTCATTGGCTGATCCTGTTGGAGGCATGGTCTTTTCATTGGCTGATCTTGTTGGAGGCGTGGTCTTTTCATTGGCTGATCCTGTTGGAGGCATGGTCTTTTTGTTAGCTGATGCTGTTGGAGGTGTGGTCTTTTCATTAGCTGATGCTGTTGGAGGCGTGGTCTTTTCATTGGCTGATCCTGTTGGAGGCGTGGTCTTTTTGTTAGCTGATGCTGTTGGAGGCGTGGTCTTTTCATTGGCTGATGCTGTTGGAGGCCTGGTCTTTTTATTTGCTGATGCTGTTGGAGGCATGGTCTGTTCATTAGCTGATGCTGTTGAAGGCGTGGTCTTTTCATTAGCTGATGCTGTTGAAGGCATGGTCTTTTCAATGGCTGATCCTGTTGGAGGCCTGGTCTTTTTGTTAGCTGATGCTGTTGGAGGCGTGGTCTGTTCATTAGCTGATGCTGTTGGAGGCGTGGTCTGTTCATTAGTTGGGGCAGGCAAAGCAGAGCTTGTCTCATCAGCTGAGGCTGGTGGAGGTTTGTTTTTGTCATCATTGGAGCCTGATGTAGGAGTTATTGTCTCAGTGGTTGATGCTGATAGACCTGTAGTCTTTTCTTTAGTTGAGGCAGGCAAAGTGGAGGTTTTCTTATTGGTTGAGGCTGTTGGAGGAGTGGTCTTTTCATTAGTTGTTTTTTTATTAGCTGAGTTTGACAGAGTTATGTTCTTGTTATGACTAAAGTCTGTATCATCTGTTGAGGCTGGTTTAGTGGTGACCTGGCCAGACTGCTCGGTGGATGTTTCAATGGCTTTGGATGACAAGGAAGTGGGCTTCTTTTGTGCTGAGCTCAGAGGTAGATTGTCATTACTGGATGGTAATTCAGGTAAGGTATTTTCAAGGCTAGAGCCAAGTGTATTTTCTCCAGACTGTTTAAGACAGTCAGAAACCTGTACAGAGCGTATATCGCCATTCACTATGGATGTCATTTTGGTGCTGGTGATTTTACTCTGGGTTTCTTTGGTGCCTCCCTTTTTAGTATCAGTGCTCGGCTGTTGTAAATCCCTTTTATTAGACACTGCCTGTGTTTTCTGTTCTTCTCCGCTCTCTGATTGGTTCTGTAGGGGCGGCCCATCTCTTTTGGGACCGCCTCCCTCTGTAGGAGGTGAAATTATGGCATCCATATGGTCATTTTGGTCTTTGACCAGTGCAGGATTTGGTGTTGCCGGTGTCCTACTTGTAGAAGTGGCGTTTTCTTTAGTCTGATCAGACAATTCAGAGTTTTTCTCTGTAGTCTGAGTCTCTTTACCCTCACTGGTTGCCATAATTGTTGTGTCTTCTTGCCTCACAGCTGAGGTGTCCTTTGATTTACCGTGTTTAGTCGTCTTTGTTGTAATCCCTTCTTCTACATTCTGCTCATTTGGCTTTGATGTGCTGACTTCAGTACTATGTTTGTGTGTCTCAGTTTTTTCCATAACAAGGTTGTTTTTCTCATTCTGATTGGTAATCTCAGCCAAATGGTGTTTTTCTCTACGCTTTTGGCTCGTCTTTGATGGTCTTTGTGCCGATTTTGGGTCACTCTCAGTGGTGTTTTCCGCTTTTTTCTCAGGTAAGACCAGCGTATCCGTCTCACTCCCTCTGTTCCACATGGCATCTTTCCTGGAGGCTGCAGCGCTGTTATTGGCTGGCTCAAAGGAGTCTTTAGAGCTGGCCTCCTTCAGGTCCTCTGGGGACGGTGGTTTCTCTTCTTTTGTCACAGATGGATCTGGTTTCCTTGACTCTCCAAACAATGTGTTTACAATCACGTCTCTGTTCCTCTGCCCCTCTCCTTCTGAGCGCTCTTGAACAGGCTGCTTTTTGTTGATGTTTCTCTGTTTCTCTTCCGTTTTTGAGTAAACCTCGGTCCGTTCTGTCTTCTCTTCATTTGAGCTGCTTTTCATTTCTTTAGGAACTTTTGTGTCCACATCTGGAGACTTTGAGTCAGATTTTTTCTTTGTGCTTTGCATAATTTCTTCTGCTTTCTCCAACCTTGGAGGGATTTTAGGTGATTTGCTTACGGCCTCCCAAGCAGAGCTGGGGCTTTCTTTATTAGAATACTGCTCTGTGGTCTTTACAATGTCTACAAGAGGTTTGTCCTTGACCTCCTGTTTATCCTGACCCATTTCTTGTTTGGTGGGGCTCAGCGGATTTTTGCCTCGACGTCTTTTAGATCGCGAGCCGGTCTGGTTTGGCGATTTCACCTGCGGCGTCTCATCAGTAGGTGACGAAACCATTGGCAGAGAATCCAGCTCTTTATTCCCAATGTTTGAGTCACTTGTGCTCTCCAACAATGCAGGTGTGCTTTGTGTTGCATTGTGGGATTTGGAGTCTATTCGACCTATGTTTAAATGAGGTTTGGATCTAGCCGTTAGCTCTCCGCTGGTATCTCTCTTTGCTGTAGATTTTTCAAAACATCCAGAACAAGATATTTCAGCTGTTTTTGAGTGTCCTTCGTTCAGCGTACGACCAGATGGCAACGTCAGCTTCTCTTCTCCCCTCCGTCCTGCACTGAAATTCATCGCCCTCTCTTTAACCGTTTGGTTCGGAGGTGCGGAACTGGACCGCGTTCCGGCACGTTCTGTGAAAAGATGACTGGCCACATTTCGAGCTGGAGAAATGTCCAGGTGACGCAGGTTTGTGGAGCTGCTAACTGCATTGGTGGCTCCTTTCTCAAACAGACTGATCTTGTCTGCGATTCGGCCCTTGGACTTCACATTGGTCCCGTCCACTCTGTCCTCTGGACATCTGTAAAATAACAAAGAATAAAGGTCAAAACTGGTTTGAATATCAAGTTCACACACTCAAAAAAATGCTGGGTTAAATACAACCCAGCGCTGGGTAAAATATGGACCAACCCAGCAATTGGGTTGTTTTCAACCAACGGTTGGGTTAAATGTTTAACCCAACCTTCTAGGTACTAACCCAACCACTGGGTCAAAACGACCCAATTTCTGGGTTCGTCCATATTTTACCCAGTGCTGGGTTGTATTTAACCCAGCATTTTACCCAGTGCACTATTCATATTCGCATCCACTCCCTTTATTATCTGTTGACTCATTGTTTTTCTTCCCTCTTTCTCTGCTCTTGCTTGTTTGTTCCCTTCAGTTTATTCTCTGCTTGAAGCAAGCCACAGACCCAATAAGAAACTTGTGACTTACTCTTGGTGTTCTTTCCCCTACTTTGAAAGTGAATGAAAGCTGACTGTTAAGCTCCAAAAAGCAAGAAAGGCATAAAAACGCATCGTAAAAGTTGTTACGACTCTTGCGCAATCTTCTTAAGTAATATATCGTTGTGTGAGGGGAAAGCTATCAGCAAATAATAAATGCACTGCAAAAAATGGTTTCTTGCTTAGTATTTTTGTCTTGTTTTCTAGTATATCTAAACATTCTTGAATCAAGATGCATTTACTTGACAAGTCAAATGACAAAAAAATGAAAAAAAGTATCACAATTTTGTTAGTTTTTGGTTAAAACAAGCAAAAAAATATCTGCTAATGGGGTAAGAAAAATAATCTTAATTCAAAGGCTAAACAAGATTATTCTTCATGCCTCATTGGCAGATATTTGCTCGTTTTAAGCAAGAACTAACAAAATTTTGATCAATGTTTTACAGTGTGGCATGCATTTTACTCTGTTTCTCAGCCAGAACTAACATTATGACTGGAATACAGTGCAAGAGTTATAGTTATGCCTTTTTCGTTCTTTTTGGAGTTTGACATTTTAGGGTTTCTGCAAGTTTTATGAAGACAAATTTAAGACTTAAGGTTATAATTAAGGAATAAATTAAAGGAAACAATATGTCAGCATGTTCTAAGAATGGTCTTAGAACACAATGAGTTGTATAAGCAACACTTCAATATTTGAAAATACAACTTCCAACCGGTCTCTATTACCTTAAATATCTCAACTAGAATATGGAAATCACTCTTACTGATCACACTGCAAAAAAGTATATTGTTCTTTTTGCATTTTTTGTGTTGTTTTCCAGTGCAAATGTCAAAAAAGTGTCAAGTTGAATGCTATAATGCAATCAAAATAGGGTGAATTTATGATAAAGGACAAATATCTGACTACAAGCCCAGAAAAATTAACGTAATTCAAAGGGAAACAAGTTTTAAGTCCTCGTTGATAAATATTTGTTCTTATTTTAGGCATAAACTTGCTTAATTTTGTTCAGTTTCTCAAAAAAACTTCATTTCTTCTCTTTGAATTTCAAGTAAATCTATCTGGATTTAAGGTTGTTTAGATATTTGTACTGAAAACAAGACAAAAATACTGACATTTGCAATGCATGCAACATTTAATGCAATGAATTTATAAATTCTGCTCCAATTTAAGATCTTTTAAGACTTTTTCAGACCTCATGCATTAAAAATCACTTTCACTGAATGGAAAAAACATCTTAAATATACTTTAAAATATCTCCTTTTGTTTTCAGCGGTACTTGTTTTTAGGTGAACTGTTCCTTTAAGAGCTGCTGGTGCACACAGTAGAAAAACACAAGGCTGGTATCTAGAAAAACTGGCATTTAACTATGTAAACACTTAATTGTTCTGAAAATGCCTCTTTTCAATGCAGGGAGCTGTTGAAACCAGGTCAGGAACATTAAACAAAAGGTTTTGTTTTTAATCTATGACTTTACAGCCCACAGGAATGACAACTGCCTGATAATGACCTAGTAAGAGAGCATATTTCACAACGTGATGCATGATGTTTTGTCCTGATAATCTTAGAGCAAGATTTCACACGTTTACATGAAGCACATTCAACTTCAAATACAGAAACATTTGATTTAAAACACTGCAAAAAATGATTTTCTTCCTTAGTATTTTTGTCTTGTTTTCTAGTATAAATATCTAAGAATTCTTGAAGCAAGATGCATTTACTGGACAAGTAAAATGACTTAAGATATTAATATATTTGATATTAATTTTGTTAGTTTTTGCTTAAAATAAGCAAAAATATCTGCTAATGGGGTAAGAAAAATCATCTTAAATCAAAGGTTATTTTAGCTTGTTTTAAGCAAAAACTAACAAAATATTGATAATGTTCTTTTTTGAAAACAAGACTTGTTGTCTTAAGTCATTCTACATGTCAAGTAAATGCATCTTGATTCAAGAACGCTTAGATATTTATACTAGAAAAATCATTTTTGCAGTGCAGTGATGTTTTGTCTTGATCGATTTCCCATGACTTAAATTCAAGCCCAAACAACAACTTCTGCTAGCAGCTCAAATCAAATCCCAGAATTGAGTTTTTTGTTATTCCTGTAAGCACAGCCACGAACAGGTTAAACAGGTAAATTTACCTGGCTCTCTCATCGGATCTCGGCCGTTTGGCGTCTTTAAAAGTCTCTTGATCTTCACTTTGCTCCTCCGAGGTGACCACCACCTTTTTGGCGAACACCACCTCGCTGTGAGACACTTTGATGCTCCTGCGTTTGGATTCAGAGCTCTCTGTCAGCCTCACGACCCGTTCCTCGTCCATATCTGCATAAACCAGCGCCGCTTGGACGAGAGAATCCGAATCCGCGTCTTCGCTCAGGTGCGCTTGGATCCATTCTGCTTGGAAGACATCCTCGTGGTTACCTGCTTCTGCTCCGGAGGCTTCTGGGAGGCTTTTTCCCGTCTCCTTAAAAGCCGAGTCAGCGCATTTCATCCGCGGGCCGCTCGTCAAACTGGTTGCTTCAGGGCTTTCAGGCTGGGGACTGGTTGGGGATTTAGCCCCGCCCCCATCTCCGTGAGAGCTCCGCCTCCTCCTGCCAGATCTCCTCCGCCCCATTTGGTGGAAGAGCTCAGGTGGCCTTCTCCTCTCAATCGACCGACTGCGCTTGTTTTTTTTGCCGAGTCTCAGATGTTTGGCATTCCGGTCGAGGGTTGGGCTCGTCTCTGCTGGATCGCTCTCACCTAGTGAGGGACCGTGTGTCTCGTCTGCGCTGGTTTCTCTGTGGTCCTCCTCAGGAGCCTCCTCTTGCTGTGTTTGGGAGGTGTGGTCATCTCCGCTGGACGCCGGACTGCCCCATCCCCAGGACAGCCAGCTCCCGATGCGACTCAACACACCTGGGCTGCGCTCCTGTGGACTCTCGGCCTGCAAACAAACACATGCCAAACACTGAGAGTCTGATCTGGAGCACTCACTAGGGGGTAAAAACGAAGGGGCAATATTTGACTTCCAAGGGCATTTTTTCTCCTTTGACAGTTTTTATGCATCTGTGTTGTTTTTATGTCTAATACTTGCACTATCAGTCTAAAGTTTTTGAACAGTAAGATTTTTAATATTTTTTGCACCTGCATTTATTTGATCCAAAGTGCAGCAAAAACAGTAAAATTTTGAAATATTTTTACTGTTTATAATAACCGTTTTCTACGTGAATATGTGTTAAACTGTAATTTATTTCTGTGATCAAAGCTGTATTTTCAGCATCATTACTCCAGTCTTCAGTGTCACATGATCTTCAGAAATCATTCTAATATGCTGATTTACTGCTCAACAAACATTTCTGATTATTATTATTATTATTATTATTATGTTGAAAACAGATGAGTATAATTTTTTCAAGTTTCTTTGATGAATAGAAAGTTCAGAAGAACAGCTTTTATCTGAAATAGAAATCTTTTGTAACATTATAAATGACTTTATCATCACTAATGATAAATTTAAAGCATCCTTGCTAAATAAAAGTACTAATTTCTATAACCCCCCTCCCAAAAAAAAAAAAATAATAATAATAATTATACCGACTCCAAGCTTTTGAATCCTGAAAAACTTACTCATTTGTTTTAAATATTGATAATAATAATAAAAAAATGTTTCTTGAGCAGCAAATCAGCATATTAGAATGATTTCTGAAGATCATGTGACACTGAAGACTGGAGTAATGATGCTGAAAATACAGCTGCAGATCACAGAAATAAATTACATTTTAACACATATTCACATAGAAAACAGCTGTTTTAAATTCTAATAATATTTCACAATTTTTACTGTATTTTTGATCAAATAAATGCAGGCTTGGTGAGCAGAAGAGACTTCTTTAAAAAACATTAAAAATCTTACTGTTCAAAAACTTGGTGGAAAAACATTGGCTACAGACAAATCAAGCTAAGAAAAAACAAGCTAATGGGTTAAGAAATTCAAAATTAAGAAATAGGAAATTTAAGCAGAACTGTCAAATTTTTATTTTGCACTCATACATGTTAATTGCGGTCAGTGTTGGGTGTAATGCATTACTACTTGATTAATTACTGTAATTTAATAACTCAAAGTAAAGTAATGGACTACTCTGAACTGTTCTCCTTTCAGTTACTTCTGATGTCATTTCATTACTGTACAGAACAATTTGATATAAAATAACAGTGGATTTATCATCTAATGTTAAAGTGTATGTTTTTAATGTAACCTTCCCCCTTAAATACTTTAGTCTGTCCAAGAATAATTTGTTCAACTGGTCCAGATTGATATTGGATTTAAAAAGAAATGAGGAATAAGTGATGCAATATTTTTAGAGAGTTATTAGCACTTAATCTGATTACACCGTTGAAGATGTAATCAGTAGCTAGTAATTATTTATAACTGTTTCGGCTGAACTGGTTTTTATCTGATCTCAGATCAGATTTATAAATTCGTAGACATTTTTAATAATTCATTAATTAAAGAGGTTAATAGTTTCTGAATGGCCTCTTTATATAAAACAAGCCTTGCAAATGAATAACTGTTTTGGCCTGAGTTTTCATTGTGTTTTTGAGCATGAGGCAATTGGTTCAATTGATTCAAAGCTTCAAAAAGGTTCCTTTCTCCCATTAATTGCTCTTAACTTGTTAAATTGGAAATGTTTGAATGAGTAGGGAATATAAAACATTTAATATAACTGTTCTCAAACTAAGCTCATGCTGGAAATCATAGTCTAAAGTTAAAAATACAGAGACTGTGCCCATGATTTGCTCTGACTTCAACTAGCAGAGCCAAAATTGGTGGAAAATTGAGTAAAACTTGGAAACAACTTGGTCACTGACTACAGATGTATGTTAATGAGTGATGCAAGTGATGCTGTCATTAAAGCAAAAACCAGACAAACCAAACACAAAGACATTCTCACAACGGTCATTTTTCAGTTTAACTTCTGACTCATATTATGGCTTTCATATAGTTTGTAATGAAAGACTGCAGTGTCGGGGGTAATGCATTACAAGTAACGCTAGTTACATAATCAGAAATGCAACATAGAAGCATTTCCATAAGAAAAGCCCACTAACACACAGGCTAATAATCTAAAATCTGCCATATAATCAGCCTCAATCTTATATCAGCTCATCAGACATAAATCTCTGCCCTCAATACAAGCATGCTAAACATAGTTTCTGGTATTGTAACAGTTATCACTGTCATCAAAGATTAAAGGTATAGTTTCCCCAAAAATGCTACAGTAGCCATAGTTTAGAAAATATACTATTGCAGTCAATGGCTGCCGTCAGCTCTTTGGTTACCAACATTCTAAAAAGTATCTTTTTATCAGAGCAACAGAAACTCATACAGCTTTGGGATAACTTGAGTTTGAATAAATTATTAATTTTTTTTTTTTTTTTAGTGAACTATCCCTTTAAGGAGAACATTATGCATTATAAAAAAACAAGTATTTTGGAAATGGCATCCGAAGGCATTATTTAAAGTTTAACTTTTTGTCTAATAAACTTTAACAAAGTGTTCCAGATTGTTCTCTCTCTCTCTCTCTCTAGAAATACAGTCCAGAAGTCTGAAAGAACATTCAAAGACGCGGTGATTTTAACTTAGACGCTTCATTACTGGTAACAATTAAAAATAATGGAGCAAAAGATTCTAAAGTATTTCTAGGTTGTTATCAAATAACATTCTATAGAATCTCACACAGTCAGAACTCTTGAGAGAAACTCACGGTCCGGTTCGGCGAGGGAAACACCCAGAGAAGCGCGTCTTTGGCGAACTGATCCAGCCTTGCGATCAGAGAAGCTCCGGATCGATAGAAGCGATCAGAATCAACGTGCGGATCATTAGAGAGCGCGAGCGTTAATTATTAGTGCGCTGCTGGACGCGCGCGGAGAGACGCAGGCAGAGAAGAGGGAGGCAGAGCTGGATTGGGTTTCAGAGGATCAGATGAACCGAGTCCAACACAAAGAACAAGAGCGCATTCAGAGAGCCCTTCAGACGCGTTTCTGAGCTCGAAAGCGAATTTACATGCATGCATATCACAGCAACGGTGATGCTCAGAGCTGGCGTCATTTAGCACACATCCGCTATTGTTCAGTTTACTCTTATTATACACTCATTAAATACAACTTTAACTCTTTCTTGAATGCACTATTATACATGCTTGCTTTAGATTAATTTGCAAAAAAAAAAAATAAAATAATTTTTTTTTTTACAGCCAATCCTCTCTTGTTAAAGCACTTGTAAACAATGTCAAAAAAAAAAAAAAGTTTTCAAAGAACGCTGTTCTAAAGAGTATTTTAAACTTGGTTTCTGTGAATGTTCTCAAAATGTTGTAAGTTATAGGACAAAACATTCTTAAAGTTGTTCTTAAAATTATTCTTTATATTTGATGTACGCTCTCGTAATGTTGAGAGAAAGCATTCTTAGAATAACATTCTCAAAATTCTTATGTTGTTTGTACTTGATGAACGTTCCAGGAAACGTTTGCTGTAACCTTCAAATAACGTTCTAATCACGATACATTTTAACATTCTTAGAATAAACATTTAAGTAGCTGTTATATATTTTGGGTGAAAAAGATGATAAGCTTTAAATAATGTAATCACGACAAGAAAACTGGGCTTTTTATGTTCTTAAAATATTTAAAATAAACATTCAAATAATGTTGTATTTAAGGTAACAAATAAATTTAGCAGAAACATTTTTGCAACCTTTAAATAACATTCCAGTCACGATAAGTAAACTGGACATTTTAGTGTTCAGTACAAATGAAAGTTTAAGGTAAAAAAAATGTAGTAGATAAAGACTTAGAACGCTGTAAGAAACATTTTTGCAACCTTTAAATAACGTTCTAACATGACAAGAACCAACAGAACGAAACAACGTTCCCACAACGTTTTTATAACCTAAAATTGTCACCAAAGAGTGGATGGTTTTCTAAAGAACTGCAGCTGAAAGCATAAGTGAAACCTGCAAAACTCTAGTGCTTCCAATGGAAAAGTTATTATAATAATCTACATATTTATGCCAAATGCATGCATGCATCCATTCATAATTAAAACAAATGCAGAAAGACTCACAGCCGGTCTTCAGAGTTGAGAGTATCTGCTCACTGGAGATGAATCATATCCGATGGAACTGATGCTGGAGTTCTCGTGTAAAGAAAGAGAAAGCTCGAACGTCTGCGCTAATTATTTACCTGAACGTCACACCCACACCTTCGCTTCTCAAGTACAGACCTGTTCAGACGGATTCACACTCCACAAACCCATTCTGACCAGCCAAGTGTGTAAACAAGGAGAAACGTGCCAGCTTACCATGATCCAGAGGGTCAGAAGAAGAACCTCTGCTGCTCTGAGATCAGCGGATCCTGAAGAACAGAGGGAAGAATATCTATAAAACACTTCTGAAGGAACCTCATCTAATTAATATGTTCATAAAGCAGAGTTTGGTAATATTGTCACCTGTGTGAGTACATTTCTCCTGCTGTTAGAGGAACAGGTGGATCGCTGTGAGGACAGAGAACTCGACAGGTATGACGACTGTTGTGCAACGGCTGCGGTCTGACGACACACACACACACACACACACACACACACACACTGAATTATTAATGTATGCAAGGCTTCCACACCCACAGTTAGACTCTGGTGTCAACACCACTAAGTGCTTTAATGAGCAGGGAAACAAACGAAAAGAATCTCACAGTCTGTGGGAACTTGCTTTGACTTGATGTTTTTATAGACTGACAGATGGGTTAATGTTCAATAGAGTTATGGAGGTTGTTGGGTCATGCTTGCATTATACCTACAAGAGGAGTACATTAACATGGGTGAAGGAAAACTTTGTCTAATAAATTTATTTGCATTAAAACTAGTAACCAGCCTGGTCTTAGACAGCTAATACAGTTTTGCAGAGATGAATGTGTCATAATAACATCTAATGTCCAGCACACTGTCATGCACAGGAAGAAAATCCTTACGAAAATTAACCATAGTTTGGTTTTACTACAAATAAAACCAGAAAACCACGGTTTTGCTATGATAACCACAGTTTAACCATGATATTTGTAGTAAAACTGTGGTTAGGCTATACAAATGCTAATCAATCCACCACAAAACCATGGTTACTACACTTTTACTATAATAAAATCATGTTTAATTTTCGTGATGGAAATGGATTGGTGGATCTTCAATTACGCATCTGAGCATTTTATTGTATTTTATTGTATTTTATCTTGTATGTGTCTTTGTGTTTGTTATTTTGGCCATTTTACATTTATTATGCTGTTATTTATTTATACTGTGCCACATGAATGCGTCTCTGCAAAAATATTTGCATATTCCAGGCTATATGTAAATATAACAGTCTGTTCCCATTATGATTCTAAAAATGTCTGGCATCTAACTGTTCTTCTAAAGGTTCTCTGAACATTCAAAATGTCTAGTTTTATTTATTTATTTTTTTGTGGGCATGCAAACAATAAGGGAACAGTCAATTTGATCATTTTTGCAAAGATTATCAGAACATTACTTTTGAATGTTGCATTGCATTAACAATGGCTATACACCATTTTTGTGTTAATGTTTTGAGAACATTATTAACTGAGAGCGTTTATATTAATATAATCGTTACCGGAGGAGCGTTACTGCGGTTGCTATGGCGACCGTAAAATTAACTTCTGCTGCTGATTGTGACGCCACATTTGTGTCTGAGTAGCTAGAGCTGGAAAAATTGATGTTTAAGCCTTTCCTCCCACATGTCTGTCCGTACAGTCACATTCAAGAGAGGAAAATCCAGCTTTAATGACTTGTCTCGTGTTTCCCGCGCGTTTGCGGCGCGCAGCATTCTGGGAGTGTTTCATAACGCGTGCCGTGACTCACTTTAACCGCACATATTCGGTTTCTGCTGTCTGAAATGCAATCCAGATGGCAGGGCAGAGTCTGTGCCACCGGCAAACACAAACACTGGACCGCTTTCACAGGCAGATCTTCGCCTAATCTGAGTTTAAGTTCGTTTGCGTTCATATTCAAGCCATCAGATCAGAACGCGTTCTCTGTCCTACACTCGATCTCTTCATTTAGCTTCTAGTAAAACTGCGGTTTTATGCTTGGCTGTGTGTCGGGTCGCTGATGTTTCCAGAGTTTCTGGGCTTCACATCACACACACTCACAGAGAGGTTTAGTTCAGCTTTAGAAACGCGAGCGCCACCTGCTGGCGAAACAACCGCATCACAGCTGCTCGTTATTACTAACAAACGTGGGGAAGTTTTATGTAAACCAATAAAAACATAAAATAATTGTTTGGACGGTAGCTGGTACAGTCTTGTAGATCATCTTGGACCAGCAACAAACTAGTAACCAGCTGGTCATACAAAGCTAACAAGTAACTTTCTCAGAACATTCTGGCAAGGTTCTCTCAAAGTTATGAACAAATGTGACCCTGGAGCACAAAACCAGTCATAAGGGTCAATTTTTCGAAACTGAGATTTGTACATCATCTGAAAGCTGAATAAATAATCTTTCCATTGATGTATGGTTTGTTAGGATAGGACAATATTTGAAAATCTGGAATCTGAGGGTGCAAAAAAATCTAAATATTGAGAAAATCACCTTTAAAGTTGTTCAAATGAAGTTCTTAGCAATGTATATTACTAATCAAAAATTACACTTTGATATATTTACAGTAGGGAATTTACAAAATATCTTCATGGAACATGATCTTAATATCCTAATGATTTTTGGCATAAAAGAAAAATGGATAATTTTGATCCGAACAATGTATTGTTGGCTATTGCTACAAATATACCTGTGCTGCTTAAGACTGCTTTTGAGCTCCAGGGTCACATATGTTCTTCCAGTAATGTTAATAGAATGTTCAAAGTTATCTGGTTTTTAATAATGTTCTCATAATGTTAGCGCAAAAAAATTATTTAAACACTGTATATGGAATATTTCACTTCTGAAATGTTTTAGTTGTCTTTTAAATGTTACTACTTGTTTCAGAATGTTCAGAGAACATTCAAAATTAACATTCCCAGAATGTTTGCAAAATCATAAATTGGAACAAAGGAGGAAAAACAGTTTTAAAACATTTAAATTAACTGGATATTTTAAAAGTTCAGGGAACAATTCAGAAAAAACTTATTAGAAACAATTAATCGTGATTAATCGCATCCAAAATAAAAGTTTTTGTTTGCACAATATATGAGTGTGTACTGTGTATATTTATTTTGTATATATAAATACACACACACATACGGTATATATTTTGAAAATATTTACATGTATTTACGTTTATATTTATATTCATACAATTTATATTATATAGAAATATATTTAAAATATAAATATAACATTTTCCTTAAATATATACATGCATGTGTGTATTTATATAGGCTATACATAATAAATATACACAGTACACACACATATATTATGTAAACAAAAACTTTTATTTTTAATATATATATTCAAATCTCAGTTTAACAGCTGAGCCCAAGCCTCCGTTATTAATTCCAAAACGCCACTTTAGAACTAGTTACAAAAGTGTCAAGTTGCTTCATTATTGTATTACTGTTAAAATGTAACTAAAATCACCATCCACACATACACACCATTTCTCAATACTAAATACCATTCTTAAATACTACCATTATTCATATAAAATATTATTTATTGAATAATAATATTTAATAAACAACAACAACAGCCATTATAAAAGCTTGCTGAGCAATTCAGTCAAAAGTACAAAGGCAGCGCTCTGATATACAGCATTGAAGTTACATAAAATATAACGTGATAAGATTTTGCCCTCAGCCAAAACTATGTGCTCTGCAACAAATAATATATTAATGAGATCAAAGACTGCCCGTTAGATTTATCTTTATTAACAAACCACATATTTGAGGTCTAAACAAGTACATTTTCGCCTAAAAACTCTTAAAACTACATTCCGTGACACAAACACGGTATTATTTATAAAATTATAGTGGATTTGGGTGTCTGCCATGACACTCGCTGTGAGAAATACTGACACAAACGGGGAAACAGTTGGAGTTCTGTTATCACTAGAATATTGCACTCCTCTCAGCCAATCAGATTCGAGGACCAAAAAGAACTGGTTTGTGTGTGTATATAGCTTTAGGTTAATAATAAAATTACCTTAAAGTAAAGCTTCATTAGCAGTTTCATTCGATTATAGGAGTCTCCAGTGCACTGTGTGTGTGAGTGTTTGTTTGTGTGTTTATGGGATGTAACCTTTGAATCCAGCAGTCCCTTACTATCAATCCTGCTCTGTTTCCATAGTAACACACTACAGTATGTCCAATGCACATATAGTCAATTGTAGACGTATGTGTGTGTGTGTGTTTCTTCATCTCTCTGTATTTCATTCTGAAGATGATGTTCGTTGGTTAATAAATGCGCGGTGATCATGAACTTTCTCTGAGCCTCACGACTCGTTATTCAGAGCTGAACTGACACAAAATCCAGCATATGATTTTTCTTGGCTGCTTTATTTTCATAACAAAGAAATTTCAAAGCTGAGCTGAAATCTCAAAGCTTCAGCTCCATTATTTTTTAACCAAAGAGAAAACACTTCTTCTCCTACACACACTTCTCTCAAATGTTCCCATTAAAACGGATTCAAGAGCGATGTGAATGTTCTTTTCTATTATAACACATTATTCTGATCTCCATGGAAACAACCTTTCCCCTCTTTCCTCCATTATTAGTGACGTGTCCTTGCCGCCTGTGCCATTATGGTCATTATAGATCTGTGAGAGACGTGGGACACCGTAATAAATCTCTCATTTTGTCTCTCAGGAAAGCTCTTCGGTTCGCTTACCCAGAATGCTTTGCGCTGCCGCCCGTGTGATTGGTGTTCATTAGAGGCGATAATCGCAGCGTTTACTCCTCCTGAGAAACACAACATCTCTCGTCTTTCCTCAGGAGGAACAGCGTCTGTCAGAGTTAAAATTCACTCTTTTAGTGAGCAATGACTAAATATTTGTGCAACAATTACCAAATTTTACCACTTAAACTCATCTAGGCCCTAAGTGATTTATGCACGTGCAAAATAATGACTTTCCAAACAGGTTTTCCAAACACTCGCTGTCCTGTCCGAAATATCGTCTATTAAGTTGCACTAGTTATGGAAACCTGTTAATAAAATAACCCTAAGGGGTCGTTCACACAGAACACGTTTTTCCATAACGCGCTACTTTTCCTTTGTTTTTCTATAAACACACTAGATGGAGGTGTATGAGCTTTGCGCCCGTGTCTCGTGTCTTTTATCGTTTTGCACGAGCGCCGTGTTTTTAAGAAGTTAAAACAAAAGAATTTCAACTTTTACACACAGAGCCGCTGATCAATGTCAGTTCCAAAACAGTGACCCAATCAGAGGAGCCCAGAGGCGGGGCAAGCGGTGCAGATTTTGTTTACAGTAGCAAGTTGTCATGGCAACCGTTTTATTTGGCGGCATATCTCGCGATTCTGAGTTGTTTCTCAGAACTGCGAGAAAAAAGTCTGAATTGTGATAAAGTCGCAATTAAACAAGCTTCCTTACAATGGTAGACACTTTTCTGAATCATAAAATTAATGTCATATTTTATATATATATATATATATATATATATAT
>JAFVLL020025119.1:34194-53365 GCA_021397915.2 Tor tambroides | reverse complement strand
GTTGACATCCTATCTAAAACGTGATTTAGCCAAAAAAAAACAACAACAATAACATTACCACTTTAATATGTCTTGCAATATCCGTGCGTGCAAAGGTTTTGCGCAATCCTCTTGTTCAATATTCTCGAGGTCCGAATTGATATAGAAATATTGACGAACTTGCTGTTTTGGCAAGGGGCAGGGCAGTACTGAAATGCCGTCTAAGCACTTTGCCAATCACAATGCACTGGGACAGCTAACCAGTCACAACACATTTTGTTTTTCAGAAGGCGGGCCTTCATCAAACCCGGAACTAAACGAGCCATTTGTGTCAGGCTGGGGAGAAAGGTATTGTAATAATGTAAATTATGTGAGAAATAATGCGATTTTCGAACCACCAAGCATGAGAGCATGTTCTAGTACACCCCCAAAACAAAATCAAGACTTTGTAAAAGAGCATAATAGGACCCCTTTAATGACAATGACGAATTAATAATAATCAGAAGAGGATCTATGACTTCTGGAAGCACCTCTTTAGATGGAATAGGGTCTAACATACACGTTGTTGGTTTAGATGATTTAACAAGTTTATACAATTTTTCCTCTCCTATAGTAGAGAATGAGTGGAATTGTTCCTCAGGGGATCTGTAGCGCACAATCTGATGCAATACTGTAGCTGACTGCTGCATGGTTACAATTTTATCTCTAATAGTATCGATCTTGGAAGTAAAGCAGTTCATAAAGTCATTACTGCTGTGCTGTTGGGAAATGTCAATGCCTGTTGATGCTTTATTTTTCGTTAATTTAGCCACTGTATTGAATAAATACCTGGGGTTATGTTTGTTTTCTTCTAAAAGAGACAAAAAGTAATCAGATCTAGCAGTTTTTAATGCTTTTCTGTAGGATAGGGTACTTTCCCGCCATGCAATACGGAATACCTCTAGTTTTGTTTTCCTCCAGCTGTGCTCCATTTTCCGGGCTGCTCTCTTTAGGGCACGGGTGTGCTCATTATACCACGGTGTCAGACAGTTTTCCATAATTTTCCTTAAGCGAAAAGGAGCAACCATATCTAAAATGCTAGAAAAGAGAGAGTCCATAGTTTCTGTTACATCATCAAGATTTTCTGAGCTATTGGATATGCTGAGGAATTGAGATAAATCAGGAAGATTACTTACAAAGCAGTCTTTTGTGGTAGTGATGGTTCTACCATACTTGTAACAAGAAGAAGAATTTACAGTTTAGCCATATGGAGTTTACACAAGACTAGATAATGATCTGAGATATCATCGCTTTGCTGCAGAATTTCAACACCATTACCATTAATTCCATAGGACAGTATTAAAGGGGACCCATTATGCAAAAATCACTTTTATAAGCTGTTTGAACACAGTTGTGTGGCCGCAGTGTGTGTAAACAACCAGCCTATAATGTTAAAATAATCTTATAATAAGCTTGTTAACCAATAAGTTATAAACAGTCTCTCCAAACAAGCCGTTTCAGATTCTCCCTCTGTGTGTGTCACTGAGGGGAAAAATTCCTGCCCATTTGTGATGCTCTCTGCCCTATTAGCATGAGCACAGCCCTGAGTGAGAAGATGCGGTCCGCCATTACTGGAGATATATACAATGTCAGCGCTAAAGAGGCTTTACAAGTGTTGTGTTTTGGGATGCACCAATGAACATAGGAGTAGCCATAATCTCCCCCCATCTGAGCCGAGGACACTGTGGTTAAATTTCATTTTCAAAGGAAATATCCTGGAAAAAAATCCGTAACGTCCCAATGTGACTAGGAATTAATACCAATGCTTCGTGCCTGAACGTCAGCTCCAGACAAAGTAAGTATCACGCGTTTGTTTTCCAAATTGCCTTTCTGAAAGAGCTGCTTGGCACTCTGTAAGGCTAATTGCTAAAGCTATCATTGTCTCTGTGTGTTTTCGCTGATGCTGCCTTCAAGTGCTGCCAGAATGATCGTGAATAGGAATGTGGTAGTTAAAAGTTGCGTATGAAAGCAATGTGAGTCGATCACTTGAAGTTGTCGAGCTCATAATCAGAAGTGGGACTTATAAAGTCTGTGATAGCATGAGACCAGCTATGTTGTTATTTTTATACCGCCATGCTCCCTGTCTGTGTAATTCATAAACGTGAATTTATTATGCACAGTATAATCAGATGACTGACTTTGAAACCGAGTAGTTTTCTGTAAAGATTACATGCTTGTACTAATAGTGGAATGTTTATTTGCAAAGGCTAGGACTGCTAATGCGGAGCTTGAGCTCTTGAAGCTCCTCCCTCTTCTCCGGGAGCAACAGCTCACTCGCATTTAAAGCAACATACTCAGCGCGTTTTGGCTCACACCTTAAAAGTGGCAATTTTAACAAGCTGTAAAAATGTATCTGTGGGGTATATTGAGCTGAAACTTCACATATACGCTCTGGGGACATCAGAGACTTATTTTACATCTTGTAAAAAGGGGCATAATAGGTCCTCTTTAAATCTAGAATATGATTTCGACAATGAGTATGGCCTGACACGTGTTGTCTAACCCCAATAGAGTTCAGAATGTCTATGAATCTTGATCCTAATGCATCTTTGTCATTATCAACATGAATATTAAAATCACCAACAATTAAGACTTTATCTGCAGCCAGCAGATATGAAGCCCTATTAATTCAAACGGGTTATACTTGAAGCCCGCTCTCTGAGAAATACTGAAAATATTACTATAAATTGTAGCAACACCTCCCCCTTTACCTTTTGGACGCGGCTCATATTTATAACAGTAATCTTGGGGGGTAGACTTTAAAATAATGTAATCATCTGGTTTTAGCCAGGTTTCTGTCAAACAGAGCACATCTAGGTTGTGATCAGTGATCATATCATTTACAAAAAGCGCTTTCATCGAAAGGGACCTGATATTCAGTTAGCCAAGCTTTATCATTTGTTTCTCTGCATTATATACATTTTTATTTGTTGAACATCAATTAAATTATTACTCTTAAATTGGTTTAGACGTGTTTTTTTTTGTGTGTGTGTGTTTTCTAGTTCGGGGAACAGACAGTCCATAGTGTGATATCAAGGTGAAAGAGTCTCTATATGCTGAGAATTAACGGATTTCTGTGATAGTTACGTGATAGCTGCCTAATTTCTAACTATTTAGCCTATTTCAAATAGGTTAAGTAAGATATAATAAATTATTTGTTGTAAATAGTTTTGTTAAGTAAAGAAAAAAAAAGTTTAATGTTTAATTAACAATATGCATTTATTTTTTACACAAAATATACATAGACTATCTTTTGTTTGGATGTCAGTGTAAATATTATTGACTACTTATAGCATATAATATGGCCTACTTATCGTTGCGCTTTCTCTCTATATACACTTTTAAAGGCGGGTCATATCTGCTCATTTAAAACTGGCAGTGACAGCAGAATGACTTATTAAGGTACTACATAAAATTAACATAAAGGCTCTGCAAATGCGTGCATGCAATACACTAAGTATTAATGTAATGCACTAATCTAGACATGAAACGTTAATCTAACAACAAACAAATTCTCTGCAAAGTAGTCTTGAAAATGTTTAGTGAAAACTGTTATTATCCTCCCCTCTTCAAAGTCCAGTACAGAATTGTAACATTATATTTACACAGACACATATGATTGACATCACAGCAGGCCATAGGGGAGGCACATCTACAAAGCGGGAGGGTGCTCTCCACCAATGTGATGCGCCATCAGAATAGTGGGCGTGCACCTTATGGTTGTACAGTTTGGTTGCGCTCGCTGAGAACTTGACACAGTGTTGCAGTAAATCAGACAGAGCTACAGTAACAGCGCTGAAATTTGTCACCCTGTTGCAAGTATTTTTGGCCAGTGATACAAGCGAGAGATATCACTGCCGTCTGCTGTTTGGGGAAGAACTGAGTTGTTGAGCAAGGAAGTACATCGGATCGTTTTCAAGAACAGTTTCAGAGAGAATCGACACATTTGACTGGAAATGTCTGAAAACAAACCAAATGATGATCCGAAGTTATCCACGACGGACAGAGTGGTTAAATGTAAGTAGAAATCCCATGCCACTCAAAGTGATCGGGCTCAGAGACTATTTGAAGTGCGAAAACCTCGAGATGTGAGTGTTAACGTGTCCCTGCAGTGAGCAGGCGTCATATGGTTTGGTAATTCTCTATAATATGAGATCTGCCCATGGAAAAATGGGTGGTAGCCGGCTGTATTGGCAAAAGTAGGAAGTAAAGGTAGTTGTTGTTATGACAGAGTTGGTTGCATGGCTTATTTGCCATTAGAAACGCGATATAAAGCCTCACTTTTCAAGGTAACAAACCAGTATCCTTTTGTATTTGCTCCAGTTGTGGCTCTTGGGTTTTAATTAACGTGTTTTCTTTTGGACGAAAAAAAAAACAGATATTGCACAATACTGACAGCGTGAAAAAAAAAAATCCAAACTAACACTAGAGATTTTACATGCCTGTTTTTATTACATGGTGATCATTTTGGACAACAGACAGCATATGACAGGTTGGGGCCCCTGACTGTTTGGAAACAATCCCTCTCAGTGGGGCTCCTCTGTGCCTTCAGTTCAAGAGACACACTTGCAGTCATGTTCCATTTGTTCTTCCTCATTATGGCAATTGCTGTCATTATCATTTGTTGTTACTGTAGCTTCTCATCACAGTGGATTGTATTTTCCAACACAAAACACTCTGCTGTACTTCCATGTACCAAAGTTAATGAAGAGCAGTGTTATTGTATATACCCAACACATGGCACTTGGCTTATTTGCTATTTGTGTTTTTCATTCAAAATATGCAATGAACTCCTGGCTTGTAATGGCTTTTGCAACCATCAGGCATAACGGTGCAGCAAATCCAGCTGTAAGGGACGCTACAACTCAAAAGCTCTGACAACTCCCTTTTCTGTCATAACCATGCAACAACCTCCTTCTCCCAACAAACGTGTCCTCACTGAAGTAATTCGGCAGCTAGACTGTGGTTTTATAAGTGTGGGGATCTGATATGAATTGATTGCTTTCATAAAGGAGCCTGGGCTGCTTGGATAACTCGCTTACCTTTTTATTTTCCTCCCATCAGCTCTTACCATGGCCCCTGTGAAACATCAATTTCCTGTCACTGGTTAGAGGATGGGAATGGGAGGGCTTAAGGAAGGAGTTGCACTTAAATGTTGATTGAGATTGTTGCGCATTGTTTTAAGCTTGATAAGGGAAATCTGAATAATAGGAGCTCCAGAAGTCCTAAATCAGGGCTCCTCAAATCTTGCCCTGGAGGGGCAATGTGCTGCAGAATTTAGCTCCAACCCTGATAAAACTCACCTACCTGTGATTTTCTAATGATTCTGAAGACACTGATTAGCATGCTCAGGTGTGTTTGATTAGGGTTAGAGCTAAACTCTGCAGGAAAATGGATCTCTTGGGCCAGATTTGAGGATCCCTGTCCTAAATGCTCAGCTATGGTCTTAAAGAGACTTAAGGATAGTGGGTTTTAGTTTATGTCAGGATTGTGTTATTATCTGCAGCTCTTTAAGAAATATATCCTCAAAAGACTATATGAGACATGTTTATCCTTTATTTTTGTAATATATGTTGTTAAACCTTAAATATAGGTGCTGTGATACATTGCGTAGCATGTCATTCTCATTCTTTTATTCAACACAACATTTGACTCTCATAATTAGTGTCAGTGTTTCGTAAATTCAAAATGCTATTTGGGAAAATACAGGCATTGTAAGTGCTGCATCATTATTCAGATAATGTTTATTCAGCTGCCACAGCTCGGCTTTTCTCTTGTTTATCTGCTTTTCTTTTGTCCATTGACAATTGAGACTGTCTCTATAGTTCTATCTTTAACATGTTCATAGCAGTAACAAAACACTACCCTAGAATTTTCATGCAAAATGCATGAAGTAATCCCCCCCCACCCCGTCACTAGTGATTGGTTCAGATTTTTTGGACTATAATAACCCAAGAAGGGCTGCAGGGCCAGTTTGATTAGATAGAGAAACTGAATTTGAGTGAAGAATTTAGCACTGATGTGCCGATGAGCTTCTGTTAGAGCAGCGCTCAATCAGACAGATCTATTATCTGCCAGTTGCTCTAAGCTGTGGAGAGATAAAGCTTTTAGTGGGATGTCCTTGCTTTTAAATGATTCTCACAGGCAAGGAGCTTTTACGTAATGTTGTGTACTGTCACTTTTTTCAGTCTCCCTTTCGAAGAAAAAAAACTCACTGCTAATGCTAGTAAAGCCTTTGTGTTCAGAAAGAGGCTCACTGGCAAAGGAGGTAAACAGACAGACAGACACGGGTAAAGGCATTTCTATTGTCCTCAGGTGATGTGCTTGCTGTGGAAAAAATTGCAATATTTAATCCTATTGTTCCTTCTTTTTATGCACCTTTTCAACTAAAATGGTGTTTGTTCTTGTCCTGGAGCTTGTATTTGGTCACTAACTTAAGAGCTGAAAATTCTGTAACTGACTACGAAAACTATGACAACATGCAGGGCTCCAAACAAAAAAAAAATCAACTAAGGAGCCATTGGCTCCTATAAGAAACAAAACTAGGTGCCAAATTATTTTTTTAGGTGCCACAGAATAACGTGTTTTATTTTTATTTTTTTAACACTAACATTTCAGTCATACTGTCGTGTGTTTATATCTCATCTTTTTATGTCTTTATCAGCATTTTAATCCATCTTGTAGATGTCCTGGGAACTAAGGTTCACTTAAAATGGGAACTAAATGTCTTTTCCAACTTGAGAGCTAGGCCTGTATACATTAAAAGAAGTGTATATTACACATAGGGATGGGTATCATTTACATTTTATCGATACTGATACTGCTTATCGATACCAGTACTTATCGATACTGTTATCGATACTATTTGGTGCAAAAAGTATGATGTGAAAAGTTATTTTAATACTGTTGAATTTTAGCAACTGTATTAAAATTCTTCATTCAAGAGCAGTGAGTTATTTTTCTCTTTGTGTTTTATTTTATTAACATTAAATTAATAGTTCACCCAAAAATTAAAATGGTGTCATCATTTACTCACTCTCAAATTGTTTTAAACATGAATGTTAAACATGAATCTGAAAGTGTGCACTATCTTTTGAGTCAAATTCTTACTTTTAATCAGTGAATTAGAATAAGACATTTGGGCTGTTACCAAGCAAATGAAATCAGTATCAATAAAATTCATCTTTGCAATGCAGAGGAAACACAGAATCTGCTTCTGAAGTGGCATTTAGATATTTTTACACACTGTTTAATGCAGGACATGAATGCTTAATCTGCGATTACAAATGCATAAATAATGTTTTGATATATTAAACATAAAACGTTGAATAATGTCATTCAAAATTATTTAAATGATAAATAAAGAAACTTTAAATGTGAAATTAAAACTGCCAGCAGGTGGCAGCAAGTCACTCTTTGTTTGGAATTATTTTTGTTGGCGAAATAGAGAAAAAAAAACAGGCAATATGATGTCTAAAACTCTGTAAGTCTCTTAATTAACATCTTTTTTTTGAACTGTTGTAAAAAAAAAAAAAAATCAATATTACATTTGTAATCATGGTCATTTTTGGAGAAAAAATGGCACTCTGTGTGATATTGATTAACTATATGAAATATATAGGTATAAATATACATATTCTGTCCCCATATCTTGAATTTTGGGATCAATCTAAAGGCATTTTAGACTGAATCATGCAGTGAATGTGATGCACACTCTAAATGCGCACTTGCACTAGTCTAGACTTCATGTAATGTATGCGTGCACTCTGTAGGGGTGTTTTGAATGTTTTTTGCAAAATACTCGTCAAATCGCACATCGTTAAAACAACAATTACAATATTATTGCAGAAGATATATATCACACATCCCTAGTGTTACAAGCATAGCCTATGGAAAAATACAGTTATGATGTGGTTTTCATATGATTTCGTCGAGTTATTTTTGCATCAAACACAATGTAATTTTCGGCAACAGAGATCTGGCAGCAACAGTTCATTTTTCTGCTTGGGTAAGCGCTTCACGGACAGCTTACCTCACGCATGAAATCACGCGTATACCAGCAAAACACTGAGAACGTGCTACAATCCAGACTAGTCATAGCAACAGAGCGGAGGCTCCAAAGTTGTGGAGAATCCGCTTACCCGGAAGCTTCCATCACTGACGTAGATTCACAGAAAATTACGGTTGTTTTTCAAATAAATAATTTTACATACTTATTGCCAACACTTTATTAATCTTTAAGTTACATCTCAAATGACAAGGGATCAACTTATAATCATGTTTATATTAATTAGCCCGTGAACTCATTCTCTCAGATGGCCTGGGTATAAGATGCATTCGCAGCTTATATGGATGGAACGCCACTGCTTTTTACAATATGTAATATAAGACTCAGGTGTCCCCAGAATGTGTCTGTGAAGTTTCAGCTCAAAATACCACACAGACCATTCATTTTATCATTTTGAGTGGAAGCAGAAACAAGCTGTTTTCGTGCATGTCTCTTTAATTGCGAATGAGCTAGTGCTCCCTGTCCCCTTTTCCAGAATCGAGCTGTGCCATTACAGTTCGTACTTCAAGTACTCTGCTAAAAACATCTGATTGAGCAAACACATATGGAGCACGTGCGCAGAAAGCGGCTGTCACACAGTGTGTGAGTACTAACCAAGATAAATTATGGAAATATTTAATATCAGCCGGTTATGGCTGATACACACTAAGATATTAAGATACACACTACCGTTTAAAATCCTTAACATAAAAAAATAAAGAAAGAAAGAAAGAAAGAAAAATAATCCAGAAATGGTCAATGATTCAGCAAGCATGCATTAAATTGAACAAAATTGACATTAAAGAGTTAAAAAAGTTTCAAATAAACACTGTTTATATACATACAGTGCTGTTCAAAAGTTTTGGATCATTAAGATATTTAATGCTTTTTTTTTAAACACAGTTTCTTATGCTCATCAAGACTACATTTATTTGATCAAAAATACGGAAAAGACTGTAATACTGTGAAATATTATTGCAATTTAAAATAATTTTTCTATTTTAATATACTTTAACATATAATTTATTCTTGTGAAGCAAAGCCGAATTTTCAGCGTCTTTACTCCAGTCCTCAGCGTCACATGATTATTTCAGAAATCTAAATACTTTTAAATCTCATCTTAAGACTCATCTCTTTACCCAGGCTTTTTTATGACTTGCTCTTATTAAGACTCTACCATATTTGTGATGTATGCATTCAGTTGTGCTGTTGAATTTTGTAATGCTGGCAGAATCTTTTTGTCTACTGTAACTTATTTTTGTGTTTTTTACCATATTGCTTGTTATGAGGTGACCTTGGGTGTTTAAAAAGGAGCCATTAACTAAAATCTGTATACATACAGTACTGTGCAAAAGTCTTAGGCCACAAGTATTTTCACCAACAAAAAATGGTTTGAAATCAGTTATTCCTATCTTTTTCTGTAGTGTGTCAGCAGGAAATATCAGTTTACATTTCCAAACATTATTTTTGCCATTAATTGTAATAATCCAGTGAGATTTTTGTTTGCACAAGGAGTCTGACAACAGCCAATGCTCCACATAGAGATGTGATCTCATCATCATCCAGTTCGTCTGGAATGACACGAAGAAACAGAACAAACTGAGACAGACTAAATCCAGAAGAACTGTGGCAGTGTTTCCAAGATGCTTCAAGAAACCTACCTGCAAAGCTACAGTACTGTGAAAAGTTTTAGGCACTTGGGTAAAAATGCTGTAAAGTGAGGATGCTTTCAGAAATAATGCCATAAATAGATTTTATCAATTAACTTCTATTAACTAAATTAAATCAACATTTGGTGTGAGCACACTATGCATTTAAAACAGCTTTTGCTCCATGTGCACTTGTGCATAGTTTTTCAGGTAGCTTTGCAGGTAGGTCTCTTGAAGCATCTTGGAGACGTTACCACGGTTCTTCTGGATTTAGTCTGTCTCAGTTTGTTCTGTTTCTTCATGTCATTCCAGACGAACTGGATGATGATGAGAACAGATCTCTGTGTGGAGCATTGGCTGTTGTCAGACGACTTGTGCAAACAAAAATCTTACTGGATTATTACAATTAATGGCAAAAATAATGTTTGTAAATGTAAACTGTTATTTCCTACTGACACACTACAGCAAAAGATAGAAATAACTGACTTAAAACCATTTTTTATTGGTGAAAATACTAGTGGCCTAAGACTTTTGCACAGTAGTGTATTTACAGTAGTCAACATTTGAAGTGGATCAAAACCTTTCATCAAAAGTTCTTTAAAGTATGTTCATTTATGCACTCAATAATTGGTCAGGGCTCCTTTAGCACAAATTACAGCATCAAGTGTGGCATGGAAGCGATCAGCCTCTGGGACTGCTGAGGCACCATTGAGCCTTTAGCTCGTCTTTATTGTTGGATCGACTGTTTCTCATCTTTCTCTTGAAAATATCCCATAGATTCCAAAAGGGGTTCAGGTCAGGCATGCTGGCTAGCCAATCAAGCAATTCTGGTCAGCAAACCACTTGGAAGTGGTCTTGGCACTGTGGGCAGGTGCTAAAGTCCTGCTGGAAAAGGAAATCAGCATCTCCATAAAGCTTGTCAGCAGATGGAAGCATACAGTGCTCCAAACCTCCTGGTAGACGGCTGCATTGGCTTTGGCCTTGATAAAACACAATGGACCAACACCAGCAGACGTCATGGCACCCCAAATCATCACTGACTTTGGAAACTTCACACTGGACTTTAAGCAGCTTGGTTTCTGTGCCTCTCCACTCTTCCTCCAGACTTCAGACCTTGATTTCCAAATGAAATGCAAAATTTACTTTTATCTGAAAAGAGGACTTTGGACCACTGAGCAACAGTCCAGTTCTTTTTCTCCTTAGCCCAGGTAAAATGCTTCTGACATTGTTTCTGTTTCAGAAGTGGCTTCGTAAGAGATACCTGGAATTTATACTGTAGGGATGGTCATTTAATGAAACTCAAATGTAGGGATGCATTGAATGTTCGGCAACTGAAATTGTATGTGAATAAGCGAAAAGACCGAATAAATTGTACCGAACAATGACGTGACGTGATCAAATAGAGGCGTGTGCTAATGCAGCAAACGTGTCGGCAGTGAGGAAGCATTTCAAACTGTCAGAGAATGACGCAAAAAATCATTATAAGCACTGCCAGTGAGAGACTGTTTAGTACTGCATCTCATGTCTTCAAAGAGAAGAGGAAGGGTGGTTGTTGCTGGTTACTGTATGATGATTGAAATTGTGACATGGCCTCAAATGATTAGTAAATAAACTGCAGAACGTTACGTTTTCTAATAGGTACATGCACGAATGTATTCTGACAGCACAGCAAGAGCTTGTGGTGCCAGGGTTCAAAATCCGAAGTCCGAGGAAAATCCGCGCTGAAGTGTTACTTGTCAGTTGCTCAGTAACATTTTTATGATTTTTTAAAGGCATGTGACAATGCAAAACGTGTGACAAACATCATTTATAAGTCTTTTTGTTGACAACAGAAGGACTGAGGTCTTCCTGTGGGTTTCCACCAAAAATAAAAGCTGAGAAAAAGCAACTCCATCAAGATTCATAAATGTTAGTATTGTAATTTGACTGTTGTTCTGTAAAATAAAATTAAAAAGACAATAATAATAATAATAATAATTACAACAGCTCCATTAATACATTTATTATAACATTCACACCTAGTGATCAAATTGGGATCTGTAATATTTTCAAATGTTTTAAAAGAAGCCTCTTCTGCTCAGCAAGGCTGCATTTATTTGTACAGTACATGTCTGATTCAAGAAGGGGGTCTCAAAACTGGCCAAAAATATTATTGTACTAATTTATTAATTTTAAGTTACATTGTGCTTTGTTGGTATAATGTCTGCTGGAAGGTTAAAAAAAATTATTTATTTTTACTTATTTATTTATTTTTTTTAATTTGAAAAGCAAGACAAAACAGTAAAAAGCACATTTTGGCTATTTAATTCAATGGTGAAAAAAAAGGAAAAAAAAAAAAAGCAAAATACATGGGGGGGAAAAAAGCGAAAAACCATGTTTGGTATTCGGCCTTCGGCCCAGTGTTTCATTTTGTTCGGCTTCGGCCAAGAATTTTCATTTTGGTGCAAGAATACTCAAATGTAAATATTCTAATATTTTGAGATACTGGATTTTTGACTTTCATGAGCTGTAAGCTCTAACCATCAAAATTATAACAAAAAAAAAACTTTTGAAATGTTTTAGTATTGAGAAATGGTGCGTCTTCTTGATGTTGATTTATAGTTACATTGTTCCGCCATTGGCGGAAAGAGACTGTTTTTATGATTAAGCAGTAAAGACTTCTACATTGAACAGTTATAAATGCTATAAACAGAAGTTATTTTTAGTTTGAACAACAGCTTAGTGCAGAGAACAAATGCACTGAGCAGCAAAATCACCCTTAACAGATGAAAGGATATTAATGTTACGACAAAGATAATGCTTTCTTCAGCAGATAGGCTATTCAAACTAAAGTTTATTGTGAATATGAGACAGATCAGAAGAATAAGTGCTGGATCAGATGCAGGTAATCACACTTGCCCAGTCCATCTCTCTCTCGTAATACTCCAAATCAGGGGTCACCAAGTTCGGTCCTGGAGGGCCGGTGTCCTGCAGAGTTTAGCTCCAACTCTAATCAAACACACCTAAATCAGCTAATCAAGGTCTTACTAAGTATACTTGAAACTTCCAGGCAGGTGTGTTGAGGCAAGTTAGAGCTAAACTCTGCAGGACACTGCTCTGATGACCCCTGCTCTAAATAATATAGCAAGTTTTTAATACAGTAATACAATAAGCTTTCAATGAAGCAACTCAATGTAGCTTCATTACTAGTTCTAAAGTGACGTTTTGGAATTAGTAATGGAGGCTTGGGCTCAGCTGTTGAACTGTCAACTTTAGATTTGAATCCGTGGCAGAAGGAAGTAGTTCTGCACAAAAGAGGGCTTTCTTTCTTTATTTTTTTCTTATTAAAAACATAGTTTTTTTTTTTTTTTTTTTACTGCTCTCTGTGAGGTCCATCTAAACTCAGCATGAGACCATTGTCTGTTGGTTTTATGCTACAGTTTAAGACGGATAGCTTGTGACATTTGACTCTTGAACGGAGGCGCGAATGCTGCACAAAATGAGGGGGAACCGCCATCTCGGTTGCTGATCCCTGCTGGATGGCTGAGTCATTTTTAGCAACAGAACCTTAAGTAACACCACATACCTCAGTGTTGAGCTTTATGGCGACACCTGTAGAGAAAGAAACCCTTCTATTTACACTTACCCACCTACACAAACACAGTTATTCAGTTTGTACATCAACTCTTTATTCTGCACCTTTAATAAATCTGACCAAACCACATTTTATTTTAAGGGAAGAGGATGTCATATATGATTTCTAATTTAAACATACGACTAACCACTAATTGCAGGTACAGTCCCTTCCTTGGGTTAATTGCCTGTAGAGTAACTCCGTATGAAGTCAAATATTCACGGGAAATGTTTCACATCATTCATCTTTGTGTGGTTATGTCATAAATAGTGTGTGCAGTATGGTGGGATGTTAGTTCTGTAGCCTTAACAAATAAGTAAAAATTATTAACACAATAAATTGTTCAAAAGCTTCAAAGCAAAAAGGTAATTTCATATCAATAATATTATTTAAAGATCATATTTTTTCATTTAGTGCTGCCCTCCAGAAGGTATAGAAGATACAGTCATGATTGTATAAATGCAAAACCACAGTTGGTTTTTGACCACTGAAAGTAGGTAAAATAAAATACAAAAAAAAAACAAAACATGGAGACTGGACATGGACATAGAGCTGCACTGAGATCTGCATTAGTAGAGAACAGCCGTCTCTGTGACCGAATAATGGATTAAAACATGCTTTTTGGGCATTAAACTATGGTGAAAATACCAGTAAACTGACCACGGCAAACCTTAGCAAATCATGTTGCATGATTTATTTAAATACTCTCTTCCCATAAATTTTGTGTCTGAAGGGAAGCTCTTACAAATATATTTTCAATAAGGTCAGCTACAAAATAACTTTGTCCATTCCTTTTCATGGCTAATTTTTCACTAATTTTGTCTTTAGTTAATCCTGACAGTAGTTTTTAATACCAAAGGAAGGTTGGTGCAAACTGTTAGTAAAACGTTGTATAGGAGTGGGTTTATCTTAATAGTTTATACTACAGTACAGTGGCAGCTGGTCAATAGGGGGCACTCAGGCGCCGCCACCATCAAGTCAGCCAGGGAAGAAGCCTACTTCAACATGTTAAAAATAAGTTAAATATACACTGATCAAAAGTTTGGGATCAGTATGATTTTTAATGTTTTTTAAGGGAGTCTCTTCTGCTCATCAAGGCTGTATTTATTCGATCAAAAATAAAGAAAAAAAATGTTTGGATTTCAATGGCTTCAATCACTTGTTTTTAAACCGCAATGTTTAAAAATGTGTGCAAAATATGAGTTTTCGTGACCATAGCTCACAGCAACGTGACATTAGTGCACTAAATAGGCTAAAGCTTACCTCAAAGCCCCAGCAAAAGTTACAATGAATGTGTCTGGGGGAAATAGTAAGGAGATATTTGAATTATTTATTAATAAAACTAGTGTTTTCTGAGTCAGTGTCACAAAGATGAAGTTAAAAATCCTGACTTGCCGTCTCCTCATTGGACGCGCCTTTAGAAAGAAATGCACCTTTACGGATTATAATGAAAGAGTTTTTGTTTTGGATATGAATTATTTCGTTTTGTAGTAATTCAAAGCTTTTTATAGATATATTCATCATGTCTGTAAGGAAAATATTTACTGAGTTTCGGTTCATTTTTGTGAAGCTCTCCTGTTCAAGACCGGGACGGCAAACGCATCCTATTAGTTTTATTTATTTTAGAAAAGCACTACGTTTTCTTGATATTGTGAGTGCACACAAATAAAAATAGACCCTTTACAGTTCCGAATGATGTATTATTCTTACCTTTATGAGCAACAATGAAGGCGTATGTAATTTGTTTCCACTGATGTCCTGAAGCACGCTTCAGCTTCCACTCTCCGCACAAACGATTGGATATATGCCTAATAGCGCACATTTATCTAGGTTAAATGTTTAAACTAACATTTTGATATGCTTTAAGTATTTCATATAGATTTTATTTTTGGCAAGTCGTAATTACAACATCGTATGACATTGTCTCATATGATGCTCATAAGTTTCTTCATATTGCGTTTTTATCTCATAACAGCAAATCAGTAAAAGAATAAAAATTGCACTACGACAGAGCTCCATGATTAGCCTGTTTTTGCACTTCCTGTTTTCCCTGCTTGAGAATTTCTGTCCAATGAGTGGATGACTTTAGCACACATGTGGTTTTGTTTACAATTTCTGGTTCACTTGCAAAAAGGGCAGTGTGAAAGCGAACCGCACCAAACAAAAAAAATCAATATTGTATTTGGTCCGGGCCAAAGCAAGTGAACTAGCGGACTTTCCTGATGTGAATACACCCTTAGTTAAAAAGTTAAAAAGAACAGCATTTATTTAAAAAAGAAAAGAGTTAAAAAAGTTTGGGGTCAGTAAATTTTTTTCTTTTTTTCTTTTTTTTTAAAGAAATTAACACTTTTATTCAGGAGGGATGTGTTAAATGAATAAAAAGTCATAGTAAAGACTTACATTGTTAGAAAAGATTTCTATTTTGAACAAATGCTGTTCTTTTTAACTTTGAATTAATCAAAGAATCAAAGAAAAAGTATCACATGTTCCGAAAAACAATATGAAGCAGCACAACAGTTTCAACACTCATAATAAATTAGCATATTAGAATGGTTTCTGAAGGATCATGTGACACAGAAGACTGGAATAATGATGCTGAAAATTCAGTGTTGCGTCACAGAAATAAATTGTATTGTAAAATATATTAAAATAGGAAACCAATATTAGAAATTGCAATAAGATTTCACAATATTACTGTTTTTTCTGTATTTTTGATCGAACAAATACAGCCTTGATGAGCAGAAGAGACTCCCTTAAAAAACATTAAAAATCTTACTGATCCTAAACTTTTGAGCGGTAGTGTATATTGCAAAATAATCGCAAAATTGCATTATTTAGTCATACTATTCGACTAGTAGACATGTTAGCACCTATTAAAAAAAACAAAACAAATCAAAACTGTATTTTGTTTATTTTGTGTGTGTGTGGTGCTGGACAAATCGGTGTCTTATTAGGTCTGTAAACTTTTGAAACGCATGTGACTTGTGGCTGAGCTCTAATTGGCTTGTTTCAGATTGTCCTCGGGGTGCAGAGCGCTGCACCCCAGACCCTCCCACTTTTGATCTTAGCGAATCAGTATTGTTTTTATTAGGGCTGCATGATATATCGTTTCAGCATCGATATCGCAATGTGCGCATCCACGATAGTCACATCGCAGGATGTGCGGTTTAGTATACTGATCGTTATATTTATACTGATCATTTTCTTTGCTCACACATGGACTACACCGGACTCGACAGATGTCGTGTTCCGCCACCCCGCGCTGCAACAACTTGAAGCTGTCTACACTGGATGTGACGAAGCGACCGTTGCAAATCATTTTAACTTTGTGTCAGTACATCGTAAATGGAACGAGGCATCAGTTTACTGTCGGGGATTTATCGTGTCGCACCGCATCCAGTGTAGTCAGACAGCATCACTGATTATAATGGGTTCTATAGTATTTTGTCGCATCGCACCACGCCGCTCGCGTCCGGTGTAGACACAGTGAGAGCCACGCAGATGCGCGTGAACACTGAATTCCGTTCACTTCCGCATCTGTTTGTGCCTGAAATGACACATACGCGTGAAATTGTCAACATGCTTGTCTCTGCAAGTATCCTTGTAAACACAGTTGCTTATGTTTAGTTGAAGTTAATCAATTGAGAAGGAAAATGGATGTGTAACAGTATATTGGTTCACAGCAGTTTAAGGTTCCTGAGGTTTTCTGTCATAAACGTTAATCAAATAACAAAACAGAGAAAAATCACTTTTGTAGCTTTAACACAGATTTATTAGATTTAATTTATACAGTGAAGAATATGCAGTGTTATTTTACATTTGATTATTCAATTTCTGTACCTGAATACTGTTAGACTTACCTGAAAAATATAAAACACCATTTATAGGGATGGGTGATATCTTTTCGTTTGCAATATACCTATAAAATTTCTCCCCACCATAAGAATTAGTCTTCTCGTGATAATAACAATAAGGTCTAGTTCTGTGTGCGACTGTGCGGAGCGACATGGCGGAAGGCAGACATGAAATTGAGGAGGAGTATATTGTTAAAGAATTAGCTACTTCTACAATCTGGTACTAGTTTGGGCTGTACAGTGTGACAAAAAATCGGTCTGAGCCTTGAATAAATGTATTACAGTAATACAGTTTTGCATGTGTATGAGCCTGTTTACAAACCTGTTGTCCAACAAAGATACCATTTATTGACATGCTTTGTCTCCAAATTAACCTAATAAGTCAAGTGTTTGAAATAACTTTTTGTGATCAGATGTGGTTTCATATCACAGAATGAGGCAGAAATCATACTATTTTATAGTAGGGTACAACGGGGCTAAAGGCACCCCGGGAAAAAAGGCGCCTTTGATATTATTTTCATCTAAACCACTAGATGACACAAAAACGTGGTGTAGCACTTTCCAAAACATCTGCTTTTCAAGATGCAGGTGTTTATTTGTCTGATCTTTGACGCGATCGCGCTCAGCAGTTCAACGTTGATTCTGTGCTTACTTGATCTAATATTTTATATTTTTTAAAATGCTGTAGATTTAAGTAGCAAATGAGAATCGCTAAAATTAATGCATATATTTTGAGACAAAGGTCTTCTTTATTATTTTCAGTTTTAAGATAATTAAAGCAACAGTTTTTAAATAACGAAAGAATATGTAAAATTATGGTATTTGGGGTAAAAAACGCCCCTACTGTTGGGGCTAAAGGCGCACAGTAATTAACATGATAATTAATAGATGGCTGACTTTTCATTTGTTGACATGCCATGGTTAGATTCAGATGGTAATATCATAGGCTATATTATGTTAGGTGTCCATATTAGAGATAATCACGTTTAGAAGGAAACCATCATATTTACCATCATCATTAAAATATACTGTAATTTGTTGTTACTGCTGTAAATATATATTCAATTATTATTGGATCTCCTTGGATACTTTCAGAATCTTTACTTATTAAAATGATTTTGTTTCTGTATTTTAAAATATATTTTTATATTAACATATTTTAATGACAGTATATTTATTGAACAAAAAATAATTTTTATTTTTCAAAATAAGCAGAAAATATTACAAACTTTCCTAAAGTGATTGTTTTGAACAAGTACTAACTTAGACATTATTAAAAAAACATTATTTTAGCTGAAGTATTTGTATCAATACCGTGTGCCTTTTGCCCCATGCTGGTGGGCTTTTTTCCCCACACCTCTTGCCACCTCATACATTTATAAGATTTTTAAACAAAATAAACAACTTGAATAATTTATTTTCACACAAAATCTGTTGCTCCATTAATGTTCAATACAATGTATATATTTTTTCTGCAGTTATACATTTTAGGCACAGTGAATAGCACATTTTTTCTTAAGTTGGGCCTTTAGCCCCATTGTACCCTATTATAAGGAACAGGATTTAAAAAAAAAAAAAAATTGTCTCTTGGTGGATGCATAAGTTTCCCTGAATTATCATCATTGATCATTATCGCAATAAATACCAGAAATGATTGTGATATATTTTTAAGCCCATATTGCCCATCCCTAACTGTTTATTTCATTTGTATCTTTGTTCTTTTATATTTATTTATGCTTGTAATTTGTTTATTTTCTATGCCGATTTACTCACCTACAAAATCACCCCAATTATTGATTATTTTTTTCCAAATAGAGCTATTCAATTCATCTGGTGATTTTATTTTATTTTTATTTATTTATTTATTTATTTTTTAAATTTAAAAAAATTTTTTTTTAATCTATTTATTTTTTAAATTTAAAAAAAAAAAATTTTAATCACCCCCCCCATATCGCAATACATATCGCAGGAGGGGGGCAAAAAAAAAAAA
>JAFVLL020025119.1:21417-34094 GCA_021397915.2 Tor tambroides | reverse complement strand
CCTGTGTGAAATGCGCTAGGCTGTACTTGTCCCTCTCGCCAGTACAAATACGTGCGCGTGTTGCGCGTTTTGCTTGCTTCATGAGTGATTCTGCAGTATGAGTGGCTTTGGAATATAAATCGCAGCATGCTTCAGATGAAAAGAAAAACGCGACTTCTATTTCTGAACATATCACAGTTAGGAGATTTAACGAGTGGTTCCCTGCAGTATTACAGCAAAACGCGTCATTACAGTACTAAGCCACTGCAATGGAGCAGCTCTAATGTTATTAAATGAAAGATGATGTACCATAGAGCAAAAAAATAAACAGTGAAAGTAACAAAAACTTGTAAAATACATTTGAATGTGCAAAATTAAGTGTGAAAATAACCAAAGGATATACAAAGCAAAAATTATTCAGAGACCAAATATAATTTTTTGATATTTTTTTACTAGTGGGTGCAGGACACTATAGTTCATTTATGTAAGTGAGGACAGCAGAATAAAGTAAACTGTGACATATTATATCCAAAAATTGTTCAGACAGTGGACTACCAATAAAATTGATACAAATTTGGAACCAAAATTATTCAGAACAAGCCTGGGAAAAAACTGAAGTTCAGGTTTGCATGAACCTGGTTGACAGCATGCCCAGGAGACTACAAGCTGTCATTAAGTCTAAGGGTTGCTCAACAAAGTATTGATAGTTGTATAAATATTGTCATACTAACAGCAGTCTGAATAATTTTGGTTGATTGTAATCCATGACATACCTTTCTCTCAAAGTTATCTGACATTATCAAGCTGAATTTGTTCTGACACAGTTTAACTCTGAGTTCTTGTCATATTTTATTACCATAAACTATAGCGAATAAACTATGATAATGTGAGAAATGTTGAAGGTGTCTGAATAAATTTTGGTTTGACTGTATCTATTTGATAAATGAAATTAACCAATTAACATTATACATACTTTTTTGGTTTCTGTACCCAATATTTAAAAAAATGTACAAATGCAATGAAAATATCGGTATCAGTACTCGGTATCGGCAAGTACCAAAAAAAAAGTAAACCGTATCGGACGAGTACTGGAAAAAGTGGTATCGGTGCATCCCTAGTTAAAAGCAGATTATTATCACTGTATTATGTTACCATTACCCCTTACGGCTCAGACAAGGTTTTGTTCCGTCTTCCACACGGTGCCAAATCACACCAGGAGCAAAGCAACTGGATTCGTGAGACCAAGAGTTTCTGGAACGCTTCAGAATCATCCCCAATGGGCATTTTTTTCTCAACTTGACAGTGACTATATACATTTTCAATGACAGACACCAACCCCTGCACTTCACATCCCCTGCACAGCCTGGAACATAACATTTATTTCTGTGATCTGCCATTTAAGCTGTAGTCCTCGCTTGTTTCTTCACAATACCTGCAGAACTTCTGATGATTCAGCTGTGCAGGTTCGGCTGGCGGCTGGCATAAAACATGGGCGGGTATATGCAAATGTTGGGGGCGTACATATTAGTGATCCCGACTGTAATGTCACGGTCAGTGTTATGTTCTGATTCGCCTATTTTTCAGTGGTCTTTTGCATTCACAAGATTTACATAAGACGGAGGAAACAATGGTCTTTGAGGCTCATGGTATGTCATTTCCATATACAGAACTGTTATTATTCAACTTTGCCGAGGTAAATACAGTTTTCCATTCTATGGCACCTTTAAATGTAATACAATTACCGCTTCCAAACCACAAATGTTAGCTTTGCCGAATCTCCCATTTCAAAGCCCTAAATAGCTTTGGTTAAAATGCCGGTTTGTCCTTTCTAGATGGCATACTGCTTGTGTTTGGGTTTATATTTGTGTGTGTTATTGTACAGGGGTTACCACTGTTAGCTGAACGTGCTTTGTTTGTATACTATTGAATGTCTTTTATTTCAAATGATAAGTGTTTTTATGTTGGTTATTGTAATTAATGGATGTCAATATGTCGACCAATTTATTATTTTTGCTGATTAATTAATGGCAATGACAACTGTTGGAACTACTGGATATTGGTATTTTGAGTTATATTGTATGAATGATATTGTATTTATTTGTAACAAAATTCCTGTGATTTTGGTTACCACCCTCAGCTAACATTTCAATCAAAACATTAGCAAAATGAAAGTCCTTTCTATCTTTTTTCCTTCCAGCTGTCCCGTTTCCCCCAAGCCACCGGCTGACTGTGAAAGAAGTGTTTGACAGTGAGGGCAAACCCAAAGTAGATGTTCTGAAGGCCCACCTCACTAAAGAGGGGCGTGTGGAGGAGAGTGTGGCACTGCGATTAATTAGTGAGGGAGCGGCAATCCTCCGTTCGGAGAAGAACCTCCTGGACATAGAAGCCCCAGTGACAGGTGAGTGCTCTCCTCCAGGTCCTGTGCTGAGATGCTGAAGTCTCTAGAAGAGACCCATTTGAACCCTTTTGAGTTCTTCTTGAGAATTTTTCAGTTTTTTCAAATTTTAGGAAAAAAATAAAATGTAACTCTATGTAAGGTTTTTATTAGGGGTGCTCCGATCAGGATTTTTGAGGCCGATCACCAATCACAGAAAGCAGTATGTGCTGATACAATCACCAATGCCGATCTTTTTAAAGCCTTCTTTTTATCATGTAAAATTATGTATAGTGATGATCCAATCAGCATTTTTAAACATTTATTAAGGGCCTGAATTTCATTTTTGAAGATGAATTCCCCTCTTAGGTGACTCTTGTGAGAGAGGATTTTTTAATTTGAGGGGTGGAGGGGGGCATTTTTTAGACATTTTTCAAAAATATATATTTATCTCACCTAAATGTTTGATCATGCACTGCATTTTTGTTTTGACAATCGTGCAATTGTTGCACAATAGCTTACACACAGCACAAGCCTGATTTCGTGAGCTGTATGCGAGGCGGCCTTTTAAACCAGGTTCACACACTCCGTTTGCAGTACGTATGCAGTCCATGTATGGTACGTAAGTGGTGCAGAAGCAGCACTGACTGTGCTTTCACATAGGAGTCTGCTCCTGATCCGTGGCTGTTCACTACAAACACAACATTTATCTATTATTTTGATTTCAAATCCAAACATTGTTACTTAAAATGCTTTTTCAGCAATGTGATTCTTTTTTTACACAGTACAGTAATACAATCTTTCATAGACATGTTTAAATGCAACAAATATAATAAACACATTGTTCAATGCTTTTTACTTTTGCATTTACTTCTAGATTTATATATGAAGTTGCTCAATCAAGTGGCAAAACATTTAAACTACTTTTCTTACATTATCACAAACATTCTAAATTAAAACATACCATTGACATAAACAGTCAGCTCTACTGCCTTTTCTTTTGCATTCAAATCTTTATTACAAGCAATCCTGCGGTTCATAAAGAACATTGTTTTTATACCATGCTAGTAATATAATAATAGTCAAGTCAAGTCACCATTATTTATATGCAGATTGTGTCAAAGCAGCTTTACAGTATTAATCAGGGAAATAGTGTGTCGAAACAGTATTCCGTTCTCCTCTGGCCAGACGAAAACGGCAGTTTAATTCTAGGCTGCAACAAAGTCAGATTGTGCAGAGGACTCATCTGGCTCCAGTAGTCTTGTCCCGATGGCCGTCTAGGTGACGAGGTCTTCGGAGGGGCTCTGGGGCTCATCTACTTGACATGGTCTCCGCTGACATTCAGGGCTGTCGAGCTCATCTCTAGGTGCTGATCCACCATCTGGTCTGGATACGGACTGGATCTGGGTGACTGCAGTAACCATCTGATCTGAATACAGACTGGATCTGGGTGGCTATGGTGACCTTGGAATAAAAGTGAAACAGACTAGTGTTAGCGTAGATGCCATTCTTCTAATGATGTAACAAGTACATCGGGTGTTATGGGAAGTGTTCCTGGTTCCAGTTGAACTAATTAATGCAGCCTAACTATCCTTTAATGGATCTGAATTATAGAGATACGTTAGTATGTTATGTGTAAGCCAGGTTAAAGAGATGGGTTTTTAATCTAGATTTAAACTGACAGAGTGTGTCTGCCTCCTGAACAGTGTTAGGTAGATTGTTCCAGAGTTTGGGAGCTAAATAGGAAAGGATCTGCTACCCGCAGTTGATTTTGATATTCTACGTATCATCAAATGACCAGAGTTTTGAGATCATAGCAGATGTGAAGGACCATAATGCAATAAGAGCTCGCTCAAATACTTAGGTGCTAAACCATTCAGTGCAGTGTTGACAGAACCTGGCTAATATGGTCATGCTTCTTGGTTCTAGTAAGAACTCTAGCTGCTACATTTTGAACCAGCTGGAGTTTGTTCATTAAGCGTGCAGAGCAACCACCCAGTAGAGCATTTCAATAATCTAACCTTGACATGAACGCATGAATTAACGTTTCTGCATTTGCCATTGAGAGCATAGGTCATAATTTAGATATATTTTTGAGATGGAAAAATGCAGTTTTACAAATTCTAGAAACATGGCTTTCGAAGGAAAGATTGCTATCAAATAGCACACCTAGATTCCTAACTGATGACAGAGAATTGACAGAGCAGCAATCAAGTATTAGACAGTGTTCTTGGTTACCACATGCGGAGGTTTTTGGTCCGATAATTAACACCTCTGTTTTTTTTTTTCTTTTCAGATTTCAGATAAGTACAATTTGAACCATGCCAATGCACTTCCTCTAATGCCAACATAATCTTCTAGTCTATTGAAAAGCATGTTGTAGTCGGTAGTGTCAAACGTGGCACTAAGATCCAGTAGCACTAATAGAGAGATACAACCACGATTGGGTGATAAGAGCAGGTCATTTGTAACTCTAATGAGAGCAAGTCTCAGAACTATGATACAGTCTAAATCCTGACTGGAAATCCTCACAGATACCATTTTTCTCAAAGAAGAACTACCTTTTCTAGTATCTTTGACAGAAAAGGGAAATTCGAGATCGGTCTGTAGTTAATTAATTCGTTGAAGTCCAGTTGTGGTTTTTTAATGAGAGGCTTAATAACAGCCAGTTTGAAGGTTTTTGGGAAATATCCTAATGACAATGACAATTTAATAATATTAATTAGAAGAGGATCTGTGACTTTTGGAAGCACCTCTTTTAGTAGCTTAGATTGAATAGGGTCTAACATACATGTTGTTGGTTTAGATGATTTAACAAGTTTATACAATTCTTCCTTTCCTATAGAAGAAAATGAGTGGAATTGTTCCTCAGGGGATCTATAGTGCACTATCTGATGTGATACTGTGGCTGACGGCTGCATGGTTACAATTTTATCTCTAATAGTATCAGTCTTGGAAGTAAAGTAGTTCATAAAATTATTACTACTGTGCTGTTGGGAAATGTTTGCACCTGCTGATGTTATATTTTTTGTTAATTTAGCCACTATATTAAATACAATTGTGGGTTGTGTTTGTTTTCTTCTAAAAGTGACAAAGTAATCAGATCTAGCAGTTTTAAGGCTTTTCTGTAAGATAAAGTACTTTCCCGCCATGCAACACAAAATATCTCTAGTTTTGTTTTCCTCCAGCTGCACTCCATATTCCAAGCTGCTCTCTTTAGGACGCGAATGTATTCATTATACCACAGTGTCAGACTGTTTTCCTGAATCTTCCTTAAGTGTATAGGAGCAACCATATCTAATTGATTTGATGGTTTGATGGTGTTGAATTTGCAAACAAATTCTTCTGGGTTCAAGTGTGACGAACTCCAAAGATATTATTTTGACTTGCTGGTGGTCAGGAGAGTTTTCTGCCAGGTGAAAAGTGAAGACATGTCTGTAGTTTAGGCCTGTCAGATGCGGCTGTGCTGGCCCTAGGACTTAGTAAGTCCCACACAAGCAGCAACCAGAAGACGAAGCAGAAGATGAAGATCTAAGAAATGGAGGTCACTGATGTAGTGAGGCCTTTTAACTTCTATGGAGGTCACACCTACATTTGGTCAGTGAGCAGTGGCATAACATAGCAATGAAGGGCCCCCTTGGGCAACATGGTTATGAAGCACATACAAACACACAGCGCTTGTGTCTAGAAGGGAACCCATATAAGCAAATCTTATCAGTTCTCGTTGTGTGCATCTTTCTCCAACACACACGCTAATGCGGCTGTGTGTGCACCTTGTAGTACCTGATTAATCGTTTTGAATTTTGGAGTCGTCGGCATATTACCTATTGTATTTGCAAAGCACAGAAGGCAAGGTTATCCGAAACATGGAGTATTTCAGCTCTGTTGTGCTGAATTACTGCAAACTTTTTTGGTATTTTTAGCACAGTAACCCAGGAATCGCAGCAACCACATTCCTCTCCGAGAGGCAAGACACTAGATAAGAAAGAGGTCTGAAAAACTTATCAACACCATGTCCTGAAACATGGCCAGCGTTAGCAGCAACAACCACACACAAATTTAATACCCACAAGCACATTTATAATTTTATACTTTGTGTTATATTCAGGGCTCGAATTGAGGGGGGATGTGGGGGATGGATTCCCCCTATTTGAAAAAAATAACAAAAAGCATCCCCTCAGTAAAACCACCATCCCTCTTACCATCCCCTTTAGATTAATAATGTGTATTATGTAAAACTTATCATACAAATAAAATGTTAAAATTCTCTACGTATAATTCACGACCTAAATAACGGCAATTGGCCAATCAGAACTCGACACTGTCACAAGCTGCGTGCAAGCGGTAGAAAGTTTTCATCATTTTTTGCACAAAATAGTTCAAGAGCAACTTTTGAAGTTCTTTAAAAAGAAGACAACTGAAGGTATGATTTTTCCTTGATTAGAATTTAAAGACATTCCCCTGACATATAGGTACTGTGCTGTATGTGTGACTGAGAGACGATAGGAGAGCTGATATTATTGAGTTGACTTTGCAAAAACCAAACAAAAACACGTCTTGAGAGTCCAAAAGCATTCACTGCGCGATGAAGCATATTAGAATGCAGTTAGAATGCCCTTATAATTCAAGCAATGAAAGAAAAATACCCATGTATGAGTTTTTATGTTTTTATATTCATTGCACAAGCATGTAGCCTATTTTTCTGAATATCAGCACATGTGCGCAAGCACAAATGTGCTATTAATTTTATGAACCATGCAGAGCAACACGGTGATTCAGCGGTCCATTTAGATGGACTCACTTGTTTTGTTTCTAGTTGAATCAGCTGTTTTGAACGAGTCGTTTGATTTGAATGATTCAATAAATCATTTATTAAAACAGGGACTTGCTGCCATCTGCTGGTGATTTTATTATCATTTTTTATCCATGACAGGCCTAAACCATCCAAGGTGCCTGCACAAAAACACATTCAGCAAAATATTGTTTAGTTAACAATATTGACGAAAATTCCTCAATTTCAGGCCACAGAAGGGGAAAAAAAGCTTATAAATAATAGTTAATTTAATAAGGCTAATTTTTCATTAAATAAAAACCTTTTAAAAAATTAGACAAGTTTTGTAATTATTATGTAAAATTAGCTACAGGAACCCAACCCCAATCCCCCCAGGAAAGAAACTGACCACACCATCCCCCCTAATTTTTTTTTACAATTCGACCACTGGTTATATTACCTTGACCGTAAATGACCAAAAAATGAATTAGCGCAACTGCGATGGTGTTTCTAATACAACGGCTGAGGGAGTGACGGCAAATTTGACATGTCGATCTCTCAATATTTTTCTCCTCTTTTTGAAAGTCGTGGAAATTACATATTACAAATAAAACAAAACTATTCATTCTGTGGAATATTTTTAATAGTTTCCTCAAAGTACTATTGTATAGGCATAATTTGCAGGTGGTATATGTCCCCAGACCCCACCACTTTTGCAGCATTTCACGGCACGCACGGATGTACCTAACAGAAAGTAAAAACTCCATTTGATCACAAATTTGTTGGTCTGTGTTAAATAATAGGTGATATATCGCTGGAATGTGTTATGACGAGTGCTCATTGCCGCTTGTTATCAGTTCTCTCTTTGCACTCGTGCACAATGCACAGTATTCACACAGACAATTGAGCACTTCGTTCTGGTAGAAGCACAAAACAAAATGCACACAAACATGTCCTTGCTCTTGATATACAGTCACTGATGAACACCTTTGGTTTTAATAAAAAAAAAAAAAAACTATACAAGGGTGGATTAAAACCCAGAACCTCAAAAATGTTTGACAGAAGTTTTACCACTAGACCATTAAAGCACAAGAGCAGTCTACACAAATGTTATCAAAATCAACAATTTCTTGAATACTGTGCCATTAAATATTTCTTTAACGCTTTTTTAAACCTCATTTTACTTATTAAAAAACATGTACTGTCCGATGGCAATTCATTACACATTTTCATTCCTCTATTCATTACAGTCCATTGCTTTGCATTAGTTTTTGAAACAGGAAGCAAAAAATATCCTTTTTGCTGCATGCCTGGTGTTAAAATTATGACTAGCACTACCGTACAAAAATTGACAGTACAGTACACTTGGAACTCTCGACACTGAAATATTTATTATAAAACAAATCAGAGAAACAATTGCCTTATCCTTCACCAGTAGCCAACCTAGAATTTCGTGCATTCTCATAAAATTAACCCTTCTGTTACAGTTCAGAGTAAGTCGTGCAGCTCTATTCTGGACTAACTGTAATTTCTCTAAGTCTTTACTTGATGCACTCGACCACACCACTGGACAGTAGTCTAGATAAGTAAGGAACATTGTTTGCACAATTTGAGAGATGCAATACTGTAGTAAAAATTTTGCAGATCTCTTAATAACTGATAGACCTCTTCCCATAACTACTACCATATTTTTTATCTATTTTGACCACTTCAGCTTACTGTCTAGCATAACTCCAAGAAGTCTTATTTCCTCTACCTGTTCAATAGGCACACTCTTTACAGACAAATTTAACTGTGGTTTAAGTTTAGAATTTGATGCAAACACAATACTTTTGGTTTTTGTCAAATTTAGAACCATTTTATTTCGTACCCACTTTACCACTAATTGTAACTCCTCATCTAAATTAGCAGATAATTAGGGGCCAAGCACCGAAGGTGCGATGGCACCTATTGTATCCGTTGGCGTTCTTATTATTAGGGGCCAAGCACCGCAGGTGTTTAGGCACCTATTGTATCCATTAGGATTCTTATTAGGGGCCAAGCACCGAAGGTGTGATGGCACCTATTGTATCGGTTGGTGTTCTTATTATTCTTCTTCTTCTGTTTCTTCTTCCGCCATTGTGTCTATGGCAGCTCATAGAACCGCTTGCGGGAAAGTTATAAAATTTGGCACACTGATAGAGGACAGTCTCAATAGTAACCATAGCAAATCTGAAGTCTCTAACTCAAACTCTGTAGCGCCACCACTTGTCCAAAATTTCACTCATGTTTATGCTAATAACTTTTGAACCATGAGGCACAGAAGGAAACGTTTCTCCTCTGGTTCCTTTGCTCATGCTGAGTCGAATGGACACCAAAATTCAAAAATCGTAAGGTTTAGTTTTTTCGCTATCTTCAATTGTTCGTAAAACCTACTTTGTCGAACTCGTCCTAGACGGTTGATCCGATTCTCACCAAAATTGGCTCAGATCATCTAAAGACCGATCATCTAAAAAAGTTATTAGTTGTTATAAGTTGATTAGTCAAATTGTTCTCGAATAACACACTAACGAATTTGCCGAAATGCACACAAAAATGGATCTGAGGTTTTATTTCCGCAACGGTTTGGCGTATTGAGACCAAACTTGGTGTGTGTTATAACAAGCATGACCTGAGGCTACCTGCAGTGTTTCGGCACTGTGCCACCTAGTGGTCAGGAGATATGAAAAATGGCTAAAAATGGCTTATAACTTGTGAATGGTTTGGCCAAAAATCACAAAACTGGTCTCTTTAGATTCGGTACATCATTCCGAGTCGAACCATATCCGATTTTTCCATGTCAGCCATTTTGGTCGTCAGCCATTTGGAATTTTGTAGTAAAATGCTATATTTTACAAACGCTTTGACGTATCATTACGAAACTTGGTATAGGTCATCAGCACGGTGCCCTGAAGGAGCCTGAGAAGTTTAGAGCCAGCGCCACCTAGTGGTAAAATCAAATATTCACATGCTTATAACTTTGGGTGTGGTCGACTTATTTTCACGGGAGTCACCTTTTTAGACTCCTGAATCCTTGCCGAGTCCAGCTGTACCAAACTTGCCAGGTTTTGCCTTATGGTTTGTGAAACGTTGCATTTTAGCGCTTAAAAAACATTTGACAATATCTTAGAAACCGTTACTCCGATCGACACAAAACCACCGTAGGAAATTCGAAAACATAGCGTGCCGGCCCTACGCTAATGCCCAGTTGCCAAAATTTTGATAGTAAATGGCAAAAAAATGCAAACAAAAGTTGACCATCAGTCATTTTTTCTCTTCTTGTATATAAAAATGTCTATAACTCCAAAACAAAATGAGATATTTTCACCAAATTTGACACACATATGTATGGACACACTCTAAGGACACAAAAAAAATGGTGGGATTGTGCATCTTGGTGGCACTATAATTGAACAAAACATGAAATTGCCATTGACTACAATAGAGTATTATTATATAAAATGCTATATTTTACGAATGCACTGGTGTACCATTATGAAACTTTGTATGTACCATCAAAACCATGACCTGAAAGTACTCAAAATGTTTTGAGACAGTGCCACCTTGTGGTCAAAAGTTATAGTGAAATTTCAAATAAATGCTAATAGGTTTCTGTGAATTTTGCCTATTGTAATGAGACTGGTATTAATAGATTCCTTGGGTCATGCTGAGAACAGTGATACCAATTTTGCCATAGTCAGCCAAACTTCCTGCCATTTTGATTTATGTTGAAAACTTACTTTTTCGAACTCCTCCTCAACCGTTTGTCCGATTTTCACCAAAATTGAATCAGATTATGTTCAGACCGTGCTCACAAAAAGTTATGGATTTCGTGTCGATAGACAAAACCATTTTCGTACAGCGCCACTCCAAATTTTAGGCATGGTGCCAAAATGACTCTGAGGCTATATCTCTGCAAAGCTTTGACATAATGACAACAAACTTTGTGTGTGCCATTGTCACCTCACACAGAACACACCAAAATGATTTGATTGCAGCGCCACCTGTTAGTCAAAAGTGATAAGCCATTTAATCATATTACTAGAGGTTGTATTTATGATTTTTCAGCCATTTCAATTGAAATCATCCTAAAATTGCTTTTAGTACTCATTGTTGCATTTGGTCTGATGCTCCATGCTATGCTTAGCTCCTCATTTTGCCGCTGGAGTGCTTGGCCCCGTAATTGCTGCTTGCAGCTATATTTTTTAAATTGATGTTGCTGGTAGATATAATGTTGTATCATCTGTGTACATAACTGCCCTTGCACACTTTAAAACCAAAGGAAAAAATACCAAATGGTAAAAAAAATAGAAAATAACAATGGTCCTAGACAACTTCCTTGAGGCACACCACATTGCAACTCTTTCACATCTGAATAACTTCCATTATAAAATACACATTGCCTCCTATCAGTCAGATAACTTACTTCTGTAGTTTTCTGTAAGGGCTGGTTTAGGGGTAGGGTATTAGGGTTAGTGGGTTAGAATATAAAGTTTGTACATTATACAAATCATTGTCTAAAGAGTCTTCATAAGAAAAAACCCAGTGTGTGTGTGTGCCCCTGTGATGGCCTTGTGTAGGCTACAGCAAGTGGGTCTCTGTTGCATAATATGTTTCACCCACACTCTGGCCTGCTGAGGTGTACAGTCAGAACAATCTCTCTGCTTCCCTTTCATGTACTCCCACTCTCTCATCTCATGAAGGATCTGGTCGTGGCTCCTGCTGTGTATGTTAGTATGAGTGTGTGGTCTTATCTCTGCCTTGACAATGTGTTTTACATAAACTCTAGCGCTCCAAGAAGATGTGCATTTCACAACCAATCTCTGTGAAGAGTTTTCTTATTTAAAATATTCTTTCTGGCACTTTTGCTTTCATACTATGCCTTATCTTGTTGGTTAACATTGCTCTTTTACCAGACTAACACCAGGAAGAATATCCATCTACGTTTTGCATTTGGTGTTTCTTTCTTTTAACCAGACAAAACAGCTTCAGGTGAAATTTTGATGCCAGGATGTACTGCTGCTACTGCTGAGGGATGGCTATCACTATTTATCCATCCTAAAGAGCTCATTTACAGTTAAAGGGGTCATATGACGTTGCTAAAAAGAACATTATTTTGTGTATTTGGTGTAATGCAATGTTTATGCGGTTTAAGGTTCAAAAAACACATTTTCCACATACTGTACATTATTGTTGCTCCTCTATGCCCCTCCTTTCTGAAACTCATCGATTTTTACAAAGCTCATCTTTCTGAGAAGCGAGGCCTACTCTGATTGGCCAGCTATCCAGTGCGTTGTGATTGGCCGAGTACCTCAAGCGTGAGACGGAAGTGTTACGCCCCCTTACCGTATTGTAATGCCGCGTCCTGGTGCAACGACACAAAAACAATAAAACCCATTATAAATGAGGTATTTGTTGCATCCAGTGGGGACATAATTATTGATTATAATGACTTATACTGTCTTTTTATGCGTCGCGTTGCATCGCGCCGCGTAAACATTACCATGTCTGCATTTGTGATTGGAGAAACGACAA
>JAFVLL020025119.1:0-21317 GCA_021397915.2 Tor tambroides | reverse complement strand
CGAACTTCTGAATCTCGATCAGGATCAACAAGTGCGAAGGAATTTCTAGGGCAAGTCTCTGTTTTTGGATGATGCAAGAATGCTGGTCCACTAAACCAGATAGTGTCCTGCAATTTGGTTGGAGCTATTGGTCGTGTTGCGACATCAGCTGGATTATGCTCTGAGCTCACATAATGCCATTGTTCTGGATTAGTGCTTGTCCGGATTCTCTGTACACGGTTGCTTACATAGACATGAAATCTGCGTTTCTCATTGTAGATATAGCCAAGGACCACTCTACTATCTGTGTAGAAGGTGATCTCATCGAATTTGACAGCAATCTCTGCAGTGATGGTTTCCATCATGTTCACTGCCAAGACAGCCGCGCAGAGTTCCAGACGAGGTATAGTGTGCTCTGGTTGTGGCGCTAACCTAGCTTTGCCTGTGATGAACCCCATATGACAATTACCATCTGAGTCAACTGTTTTGAGGTAAGCAACTGCTGCTATTACTTTCTCAGAAGCGTCTGAAAAAACACAAAGCTCTTTGAACTTGGCACCTGACAACGATGTGGGCCCATAGCTTCTTGGGACTTGTACATGTTGCAGTTCCTGCAGAGAATCTCTCCACTCCTCCCACACCTTTTGTTTGTTCACAGGTAAGGATGCATCCCAGTCAGCAGCATTTTCATTTAGCTCCCTCAGTAGTACTTTGCCCTGAACTGTGATGGGGGCCACAAATCCTAGTGGGTCATACAAACTGTTTATCACTGATAGCAGTCCACGCCTAGTGTAAGGCCTTCTATCATTTTGAACATGGAAGTTGAAGCAGTCTGTGTCCAAATTCCAAAGTAGGCCAAGACTGCGCTGTGTAGGAAGTGAGCTAACACCTAAATCCAGTTCTTTCATTGAATTGGCATAATCCTCAGATGGGAATACTCCCATAACTTCCTTGCTGTTTGAAGCCAACTTATGTAACTTCAAATTGGATCCTGCCAGCATGTCCTGTGTCCTTTTTAACAAGTTGATTGCCATCTCTGGGGAGGGTAAGGATTTCAATCCATCATCCATATAAAAGTCTTGCTCCACAAACTGAAGGGCATCTTGACCGAATTCCTCTAGTCCTTCTTGGGCTGCACGACGAAGACAGTAAATGGCCACTGCTGGAGGGGGACTGTTCCCAAATACGTGTACCTTCATACGGTATTCTGTGACCTCATTCTCCGGGTTATTTTCATGAAACCAAAGGAACCTTAGGTAGTTCCTGTCTGCAGATCGTACTTTAAAGCAGTGAAACATTTGCTGTATATCTACCATGAAGGCGACAGGCTCTTTGCGAAACCGCATGAGGACACCGAGGAGACTGTTGTTGAGGTCAGGACCCGTCAAGAGAACCTTGTTCAGTGATGCCCCTTTGCATTGAGCACTCGAGTCAAAGACCACTCGGATCTGGGATGGTTTTTCTGGATGGTACACAGCAAAAGAAGGTAGATACCAACACTGTTCCTTGGGACCAACTGAAGGAGCTATTTCTGCATGATCATTTTGAAATAGCCTCTCCATAAAGGCTACAAAATCTTTTTTCATCTCAGGCTTCTTCCTGAAAGATCGTAGAAGTGAATTGAAGCTTGTGGACGATTGTTTGGAAGATATTGCCTTGGCTGCTTGAATGGGAGTGGGGCAACCCATGAATTTTCCTCGTCTTTATAGACTTCTCTGTCCATGATCTGCAGAAAGAGTCTGTCCTCGATAGACTGCGCTGTCCTCTCATCATCTTTTGTTTTCTGAAATACATCCCATTCTGCTAGTCTTTGAGTCCGCTCCTTGATAAGGGACTTGGTGAGTGTCTCGCTTTGGGATCTATCCTTTACAGTGTAGTTGTTAGGACATGGATGAAAGTATGTAGGCTGACCGTTTTCCATAATGTTGGTGTGGTACGTTTGGATGAAAGTTGGTTTATGAACTTTCCCGAGGCACATGTCTCCAATGATTACCCACCCGAAGTCCAACTTTTGTGCAAAGGGAGCATTTGGTGGCCCATTCACTTGCTTATGGGCTTTGTGGACTCTGATCATATCTCTGCCTAACAGGAGAAGAATGGGAACGTAATGATCGGGCTCTGGAATGTATCTTGCAAGATGTTTTAGATGCCTGTGGTTACTAACTACTCCTGGAGTGGGGATTTCAGAACGATTGTCTGGAATTTCGTTACACTCAAGTAGCACTGGTAAGGGTAAGACTAAGCTTCCATCGAAGGATTCCACTTGAAAGCCTCGTGCTAGCCTGCCTTCTGTTTCGACTGTGCCTGCGCATGTTTTGAGAGTGTAGGCTACATTACACTCTGTAATGTCAAACAGATCGAAGAATTCTGATCTTGCGAGCGATCTGTTACTTTGATCATCTAGTATCACATACATTTTGACTGCCTTTTCCGGATGGCCTTCAGGAAATACTTTCACGAGACATACCTTGGAGCATGAGCGTGGAAGTTGATCATCTCCACATACCTCTGTACAAGCTGAGGAAACTTCAGATTCCACTGGTACGTCCTCACTCACTTTGTGATCCTCTGATGTCGGGAATTGCGGTTCCTTCATCCATGGTGCTGGGCCTGGATGGAGCGCAGCCGTATGGGTAACGCTGCCACATTCTGAACACTTTACATCCTGATCACAGTTCTTTGCCATGTGGAATATGGAGCTGCAACATTTAAAGCATATGCCTTGTTGTTTGAGCAATGACTTTCTCTCTTCCATAGGTTTCATCCTGAATCCTCTACATCTGAACAGAGGGTGAGGCTTATTGTGTAGAAAGCACTGTTTTGCTGGATTTACCTTATTTTTGAGTTCGCTGGCAGCTGATGAATTCTCAGAGGAGACCTGTGTCTTGTGTGTGATGACAGCTCTGGGAAAAACAGATTTGTTTATCTGTCTGTTTGGTTTGCGAGTTTCTTCCTGTACAGCTGTGAGAAAGAAACTTAGATCGTTGCGCATTTTAGCTTGCTGACACACAAAGTCTACTAAAAAGTTGAAGGGTGGAAAGGAAACTCTGCAGTCCTCTTTGTACTTAGATCCCAGCGTGAGCCACTTCTCTTGTAAGCTGAATGGCAATTTCTGAATTATCGGATTTACTCCCCGTGGTGTGTCTAGATAGGAAAGACCCATTAGATCACCATCCTGCTTAGCTGCTCGGATCTCCATGAGCAAATCTCCCAGCTCGCGCAGTCTGTGGCTGTCTCTATTTGCTATTTTTGGGAAGCTCTCCAGTTTAGCGAATAGAGCACTTTCTACCATTTCCGGCGAGCCATATGTTTCATAAAGTCTGTCCCAAATCAGCCTGAGCCCTTGTAACGGATGGTTAATGTGCACAGCTCTGATCCGTTTTGCATGCTCAGCTGACTCACACCCCAACCATTTCACTAGCAAGTCCATCTGCTCACTAGGTGAGAGGTTAAGGTCTTTAGTGGCATTTATGAAGGATACCCTCCATGCTCTGAAAGTCGCTGGATGATCGTTAAACTGCGTAAGACCCGTAGACACTAATTCACGTCTTGCGATAAACTTGACGACGTCAGACATTTGATTATTTGCGTACAGATTACCTTGATACTGTCCAGCTTGTAAAGGTGTAGCTGACCGAGTCTGATAGTCAAGCGGCACCCTTCTCTCTCTGCTTCTTTCCTCACGGCCTGGAAATGGTGCAGATTGTGGGTGATGCCCATCTCGAGGCGACCTGAAGTATGACTCATGCTGAGCCGGGCATGGCAACTGTACATCCTTGGATTGCGAAATGGTAGGGTATTGCACACACTCTGCATTGACAGGCTGGGATCTGTGGGGTATGGCATAAAAACCACGCTGACCCTCCTGCTGCATGTAGGATTCAGTAGTCTGTGGTTCTTGCACTTCTGAAACGGTTATGCCTCCGTTATCATAAAACGGCCCATCCAGCACTGGCATTTGTGAATCTACAGCACAATCCGCTTGTTCCGATAAGTAAGCCTGTGTGCGTTCTATGGTGTCCTCTATAGGTAGGTCTATTAAGCTCGAATTCCCCCTACTCTCTTGCTCTGCAGCTGTTTCTAAAGCCTCTGCCTTCGCTTGTATGGCTGCAGCTCTTTTTTGCAGCCTTAAAGTCTCTAGTGATGCTTCAAGCTGTGCTTGTTGTATTTTAATTTCACTTTCTTTCTTAGCAAACGCTATTTCCGCTTTAGCCGCTTCAGCCTCTGCCCTAGCCATTGCAGCAGCTGTGGTAACGGCCGATGAGCCTCGTGAGCGCCGTGACGAACATGATGCATTAGATGCTTGCCTCCGTGATCCAGACTTGGAGCTTGACTTAGACATCGTAGGAGGAAGATCACGTTATGGGTTAGCTTGCTCCCCGCCGTGGAGTTAGAAACTAGAAGTTGGTCACTGAAGGTTTTCGTTTTACTGTTCTGCCCTTTCTCTCAAACGCCTTGCTTGAATATGCAGTCAGATAACGCCTCCCAAAGACAACAGACACAGGGATTGCTTTCCAAGGTTTACTGCTGCCCAAGGAATAACGTAAAACTGTAGAAATACAAAATACAGAATCCTAAATGTACAGAGTCAATTATGTGTTTGCATAAGCACAACAAAGGCTTTTACATTGGATATAGTCAGCATCAACTATAACGGAAACAGATTGTGCATTCGCGAAACAAAGAAACTAAATTTACATCTGGGATATAAGATATAACAATTAAATATGCATAGGAATTATCATGTAGCAACATCTACATACCGAAAGTGCCTTCAAAACAACTTAAATAAAGGAGCAATAGTAGCCATGACCGCATGCTCTTCTTTGCTGCAGGGCTCACATTTGTGATGTCATCATATAAAGACATTAACAAAATTATATGCAATACCCAACTTTGAACAGAAGGGGTCACTTTACTACAACTTTTATCTCAAATAAATGCAGAAAGTTCATATAGAACGGCACACAAACCTACTAGCTTTTTTTAAAAAGGGGAATAACTCTGGCTTGTTTTAACTCATCAGGAACCTTACCTTGACAAATTGAAATGTTTATAATATGGGTAACCATTGGAGTAATAAAATTGGCTGAATCCATAAGAAACTTCACTGGAATATTATCTAACCCTGTTGCTTTACTACTTTTAAGATTTATTAATTTCTTAAAAACAATACTCTCCTTTACTTTAGTAAGCAAAAAACCCTCTCAGCATAATACAGCATTTAGCATAATACTCTTTAACTAATTTATCATTAAATATACCAATTTGTGCTGGAAGCTCATTTACCAATTTTTCTGCAACCATAGTAAAAAATCTATTAAAATGATTTGCTACCTTTATCTGATCAGATATCAACCTTCCATCTACATTAAGGCTAATTTTAGAACATTTTATCTTTTCCTGATGCCCTAAGTCATTTAATAATCTCCATAGTTTTTGAGAATCCTGCTTCATTTCACTAATCTTAAGCTTAAAAAAAGTTTTTTTTTTAGCCTCTTTTACCTTATCTCTTACCTCTTTCCTTTTACATTTAAATACCTCAAAATTATCATTATTTATATCCCTTTTTAAAACCTTAAAACTATCATTACGCTCCTTAATTGCCTTTAAAATACTATCCTTCATCCAAGGTTCAGTCCTTTTCTTAATTCTTATTTCTTTATAAGGTGCAGCCTTACTCAAAACTTCTAAAAAATTAATCTTAAACCTATCCCAGGCCATATCCACATCATCACACTGCAACACCTCAGTCTAATCAACCTTACTAAATTCTTCTATAAAGTTTTGTGGACTGTATTTTTGAGAGATCTCAATTTTACTGTGTTATGTTGCCTTATAGCCTCTCTCCTAGATTTCCTGATTACATATACTATACAATAATCACTAATACCAGCATCCAAAACACCACTTCTACAAATCTTAGAATTATCAGATACCAATACAATGTCAATGACAGTTTCAGTTTTAGGCGTAATTCTAGTAGGATCCACAATAATGTGTTTCAAAACATATGATTCACAAAATAAATTGCCATCAGCTAATCTGTTCGTCCAGTGAACATTCAGTGTAAGTTCATATCAACTCTAGGAAAGGATATTTTTGTGGCCACAGAAAATACTTTCATACAGTATTAATGCATTAGAGCATGTAGCAAGGATCGGAATCGTAAAGGGACATTAATTTGCAAGGCAGAATCAGAAACTCGTAATTTGTGCACAAGAGTTTTATTAACTAAACACTAACACAAACTAGTCTAACAAACAAACAAACATACATACACTCACATGTACATACAAAAGTGGATGAAAGAGATCATTAGACGAACAGGGAATGAGGCTATGGAAAAGAGTCAGTTAACCTTTGAGTGAAACCATCAGCACCATTTCTCAATGGGGTCTTCAATGAGAACTTCATCAGGCGCATGCACGTGCGGAATGATCCCATTGTTGGCTGGATTTGTTTTTAATTAGTTTAGTCAACATTAGCATAGCTAATTGTTGACTGGATTTGAAAATAACCGTTCATTCAATGTTTTTCAAATATATTTGTGTAGACTTAATATAATATGTCCTCTCAACTAAGCCCAAGCAATAAAATTAGCTGAACTTAAATATTTTTGTCCTTCCAACATTTTGTTAATTGGATTGTTTACAGTGTATATATACTTTATATATATTTATTTATTTTTATTGTCCCCACTTCTCTCATTATTCTGATGTGAAAGCATGGTAACGTGGACCGATTCTCACTATTAACTAGTTGCTTATTAGCATGCCTATTAATAACATATTGTTTGTTTATTAGTACTTCTACATTCCTTAGCCTACTAATCGCGTTTGGTCTCGTACTGTATTGCGTCCCTTGTCAGTGTCAGGCGCTTGCTTGGCCATTTGTTGCGATTAACAGGAAAGTGTGTGCAGCTGAATTGGAGTAGTGTTTTGTTAGATGGGTATAAAAAAAAGCTTAGTTTACCACGGCAGCCGTCGTGTGAAGACCGAAGTGTAAAGACCATCGACTCTACCGTGCGACTCCACCAGGCAGGGACACCGGCAAAGGATATCACTTTTTATTTTTCCTCTTTCCTACTACTTGTTTCACTTCTGTTTCAGTTTTTATAACAATTTCTTACTATGTGTAAGTAAGTTGTTGTTTTAAAACGTGTGTTTGGCTCAGTGTTGATGTCTGTATTAGTTGTTTATTAAGTTTTAGTTGTATTTAATTTTAGTTTTATTTAATTTTAGTTATTTTAGTACTTCATACATGGAAATGAAATATATTGAATTTATTTTTATATGTATGTATATGTACATGTGTGTGGCTGTACATTCACGTCGTTGTTTTTTGGTGTTTGGCTTAGTGTAATGTTAGAAGCATTATTATACTCATACCTTTTGTTGTTTTAATATTTTAAATTGTTTTGAGCTTTACTTTTTTTTCATTTAAATGTTTAGTTTTTGAAATGTTGTATGCATTTGTCATTTTTAATTTCTTTATTTTCTTAAATGTGTATATATATATTTGTTAAGACTTTTAATTTTCTAAGTTTAGTTACTTTTTCTTATTTGTAAGTCGCTTTGGATAAAAGCGTCTGCGAAATGACTAAAAGTAAAGTAAAAGTAAAGTACCAAATACCAAAACTTAACAACTACCTTACTACATTTACATACATTACATTTACATTTAGTCATTTAGCAGATGCTTTTATCCAAAGTGACTTACAAATGAGGACATTAGAAGCAATCAAAACCAACAAAAGAGCAACAACATTCAAGTGCTATTACAAGTCTTGGTTAGCCTAACGCAGTACACGTAGAAAGGTTTGTTTTTTTTTTGTTTGTTTTTTTTAGTAGATAGAATATAGAAAAAAGAAACCTAGTGTTTTTTTTTTGTTTTGTTTTGTTTTTGTTATTTTATAAGAAACAACTAGATAGAATAGAAAAAAGAAAGCTAGTGTTAGGTTTACAAGAAAAGCTAGCAGTTAGAGAAAACGTGCAATTGGTAGAGGGTCAAATGAGTTTTTTTTTTTTTTTAAATAAAAAGAAGACAGATAGATAAAATTAGAATAGAGAGTGCTAGAGTCAGAGGGTCAAATAAAGATGGAAGATATGTGTTTTTAGCAGTTTCTTGAAGATAGGTAAGGATTCAGCTGCTCGGATTGAGTTGGGCAGGTCATTCCACCAGATGGGAACAGTTAATGAAAAAGTCCGTGAAAGTGATTTTGTGCTTCTTTGGGATGGCACAATAATGTGTCGTTCACTTGCAGAACGCAAGCTTCTGAAGTAATGAATTTAGGTAAAGGGGTGCAGAGCCAGTGGTGGTTCTGTAGGCAAACATTAATGCCTTGAATTTAACGCGAGCAGCTATTGGTAGCCAGTGCAAATTGACAAACAGAGGTGTGACGTGCGTTCTTTTCAGCTCATAAAAGATTAATCCTGCAGCGGCATTTTGGATTAATTGTAGAAGTTTGATGGAATTGGCTGGAAGACCTACCAAGAGAGCATTGCAATAGTCAAGTCTGGACAGAACAAGAGCCTGAACAAGGAGTTGTGTTGCATGTTCCGAGAGAAAGGACCTGATCATCTTAATATGGTATAATGCAAATCTGCAGGACCAGGCAGTTTTAGCAATGTGTTCTGAGAAATTCAGCTTATCATCAATCACAACTCCAAGGTTTCTGCCTGTTTTTGAAGGAGTTATGGTTGATGAGCCTAACTGGAAGGTGAAATTGTGATGAAGTGATGGTTCTGCTGAAACAACAAGCAGTTCTGTCTTAGTTAGGTTGAGTTGAAGGTGATGGTCCTTCATCCAGCAAGAAATGTCTGTTAGACATGCTGAGATGCGAGCAGCTATCGTCAGATCATCAGGATGGAATGACAGGTAGAGTTGAGTGTCATCAGCATAGCAGTGATATGAAAAGCCATGTTTCTGAATGACAGAACCTAGTGATGTCATGTAGACAGAAAAGAGAAGTGGTCCAAGAACTGAGCCCTGAGGCACCCCAGTAGCTAGATGTTGCGACTTGGATACTTCACCTCTCCAAGATACCTTGAAAGACCTATCTGATAGGTAAGACTCAAATCTCTGGAGTGCTGTTCCTGAGATGCCCTTTCTCAATAGGTTTGACAGGAGGATCTGGTGGTTGACCCTATCAAAAGCAGCGGACAGATCCAGCAAGATAAGTAACGAAGACTTGGAAGCCGCTCTTGCAAGTCTTAGGGCTTCAACAACTGAGAGCAAGGTTTCGGTCGAATGTCCACTTCTGAAGCCAGATTGGTCACTGTCCATGAGGTTGTTCTGTGTGTGAAAGGCAGAGACTTGGTTGAACACAACTCGTTCAAGTGTTTTTGCAATGAAAGATAGAAGGGAAACCGGTCTATAGTTCCCTAAAAGAGTTCGGTTAAGAGTGGGTTTCTTAAGAAGTGAGGGTTATACAAGCCTGTTTAAATGCTGAGGAAAAAACTCCAGTGTGAAGGGATGTGTTAACGATGTGAGTGAGTGCAGATACAACTGCAGGAGAAATGGCTTGAAGGATATGAGATGGAATAGGATCAAGCGGACAAGTAGTAGGATGACTGGAAAGGATGAGTTTAGAGACTTCTGCCTCAGAGAGTGGAGAGAAGGATGTGAATGAGTGTATGTTTGCTGGTAAGATGTGTTTGATAGATTGTGGTGTGGAAAATTGTGCAGTGAGGTTTGTAATTTTATTAATGAAGAATGTGGCAAAGTCGTCAGCTGTTAGAGATAATGAAGGAGGGGGAGGAGGAGGACAAAGGAGGGAGGAAAATGTTTTAAAGAGCATGCGAGAGTTAGACGAATTGTTAATTTTGTCATGATAGAATGTCCTTTTAGCAGTGGAAGTCAGAGAGGAGTGATCGATATAAATTAAGGTCAGTAGGATTTTGTGATTTGCGCCATACCCTTTCCGCAGCCCTGAGTTTGGAATGATGTTTTTGGAGAGCATCAGATAGCCAAGGGGCAGAAGGGGTGGTACGGGCTGGCTTGGAAGATAAGGGGCAGAAAGTATCTAAACAAGACGTCAGAGTGGAACAAAAAGCATCAGTAGCACTGTTAGCATTAAGAGATGATAACTGTTTAGGGGGAGGAAGCGAAGATGAAACCATAGCAGATAGCCGGGAGGGTGAGAGTGAATGCAAGTTACGTCGAAAAGTGACATGTGGAAGGGTATGTGTTGTGTCAGGAATCATGTTGAGGTTAAGAGAGGAGGAAGTGATCTGAGGTGTGCAGTGGAGTAACCAGCACATGATCATTGGAGCAGTGTCATGTGTAAATAAGGGTCCAGTTGGTTGCCTGATTTGTGAGTAGCCGTAGTCAACACTCTTTTGAGATCAAAAGAGGCAAGTAGAGTGTGGAAGTCTGCAGCCTGAGGTTTATCTAGGTGGATGTTGAAGTCTCCAAGTACAGGTCCTTTTCAAAAAATTAGCATATTGTGATAAAGTTCATTATTTTCTATAATGTACTGATAAACATTAGACTTTCATATATTTTAGATTCATTACACACAAACTGAAGTAGTTCAAGCCTTTTATTGTTTTAATATTGATGATTTTGCATACAGCTCTCATGAAAACCCAAAAAATTCCCTATCTCAAAATTAGCATATTTCATCCGACCAATAAAAGAAAAGTGTTTTTAATACAAAAAAGTCAACCTTCAAATAATTATGTTCAGTTATGCACTCAATACTTGGCCGGGAATCCTTTTGCAGAAATGACTGCTTCAATGCGGCGTGGCATGGAGCAACCGGAAGCCTGTGGCACTGCTGAGGTGTTATGGAGGCCCAGGATGCTTCGATAGCGGCCTTAAGCTCATCCAGAGTGTTGGGTCTTTGCGTCTCTCAACTTTCTTCTTCACAATATCCCACAGATTCTCTATGGGGTTCAGGTCAGGAGAGTTGGCAGGCCAATTGGAGCACAGTAATACCATGGTCATAAAACCATTTACCAGTGGTTTTGGCACTGTGAGCAGGTGCCAGGGTCGTGCTGAAAAATGAAATCATCTCCATAAAGCTGCTAGCTGCATTGACCCTGCCCTTGATAAAACACAGTGGACCAACACCAGCAGCTGACATGGCACCCAGACATCATCACTGACTGTGGGCTTGACACTGGACTTCAGGCATTTTGGCATTTCCTCTCTCAGTCTTCCTCCAGACTCTGGCACTGACTGAGCAACAGTCCAGTGCTGCTTCTCTGTAGCCCAGGTCAGGCGCTTGTCGGTGTTTCTGGTTCAAAAGTGGCTTGACCTGGGGAATGCAGCACCTGTAGCCCATTTCCTGCACACGCTGTACATAGGTTCTGATGTTTCTACTCCAGATCAGTCCATCGCTTCCGCAGGGTCCCCAAGGTCTGGAATCGGTCCTTCTCCACAATCTTCCTCAGGGTTCGGTCACCTCTTCTCGTTGTGCAGCATTTTCTGCCACACTTTTTCCTTCCCACAGACTTCCCACTGAGGTGCCTTGATACAGCACTCTGGGGAACAGCTCTTGTCTGCTCAGAAATTTCTTCTGTGTCTTACCCTCTTGCTTGAGGGTGTCAATGATGGCCTTCTGACAGCAGTCAGGTCGGCAGTCTTACCCATGATTGCGGGGTTTTTGAGTAATGAACCAGGCTGGAGTTTTTAAAAGCCTCAGGAATCTTTTGCAGGTGTTTTGAGTTAATTAGTTGATTCAGATGATTAGGTTAATAGCTCGCTGAGAACTCTTTTTCTATGATATGCTAATTTTTTGAGATAGGAATTCTGGGGTTTTCATGAGCTGTATGCCAAAATCATCAATATTAAAACAATAAAAGGCTTGAACTACTTCAGTTTGTGTGTAATGAATCTAAAATATATGAAAGTCTAATGTTTATCAGTACATTACAGAAAATAATGAACTTTATCACAATATGCTAATTTTTTGAAAAGGACCTGTATAACTAAGGGAGTACCATCCGTAGGAAAGGTTGAGAGCAACAAATCTAATTCTTACACAAAGTTTCCTAGTGGTCCTGGAGGACAATAAACAACTAAAAAATGGATTTTTAGGGGGTAGGTAATGGCAACCGAATGTGATTCAAAGGAGCTGTCGATACTCAGAGATGGTAAAGGAGTAAATTTCCAATTATTAGAGATGAGCAGACCAGCACCTCCACCTCTTCCAGTCAAACGGGGGGTGTGGGAAAAGGATAAATTATTGGAGAGTGCTGCAGGTGTAGCATTGTCCTCTGGTTTGATCCAGGTCTTTGTCAGGGCCATGAGGTTTAGTCTTGAATGACTAGTAATGGAAGTAATGAAATCATCTTTGTTGACAGCAGACTGACAATTCCAGAGATCAATAGAAAAAGAAAGTAATGTATGAGCAGACATAGGCAAAGTGCGCAGGTTGTTAGGATTGCGCTGTCTACAGTGTGTGATGCGTGGTTTGCGAGTGGTAGTGATAGTATTGATCTGAAAACACATAGTAAGAATTGGTTATAAAAACTAAAACAGAAGGTTTTAGTTTGAAAGAGTAGTTGGAAAGAGGATAAATAAAAAGCAATACTTATATCCCTTGCCGGTGTCCCTGCCCGGTGGAGTCGCACGGTAGAGTCGATGGTCTTTACACTCTTCGGTCTTCACATGAGGAGAGCTTCACACGACGGCTGCCGCGACCGCTGCCGCGGTATAATAACCTTTTTTATACCCGTCTAACAAATCACTATTTGAATTCATCTGGACACACTTTCCTGTTTATCACAACAAATGGCCAAGCAAGCGCAGACACTGACAAGATATGCGATACAGTACGAGACCAAATGCGATTTCAACAAGTCTCAACACAGTAAACAAAACAAGTGTTTCCTAGCAACAGTAACTGTGCTAAACACTAATGAGACAAGTAAATACACTTACCAGCTGCTTTTAACTTCTGCTGATAGACTGCTTCTCTCAAAGGCTATTTATTTACACTAACTATTAATAATTATATTAATGAATAATTATTAATGAATATAAATATTAATTAATTAATTATTTTATTAATTAATAATTAATAATTATATTAATTTCTTTACTATTAATAAGCAGCAAATTGGTAGTTTTTTAAGGCAATAGTTGTAGTTAATGGTTTGCTAATAGCTAGAATTGGACCTTAAAATAAATTGTGACCGGGAAACAAAAAAAAAATATATATATATATATATATATATATATATATATATATATATATTATTATTATTATTATTACTACTACTAGTACTGTTACTGCATATTACATTCAGATTCAGCAACACGCTATTCTGAACAAACCTTTGATGGCATTTTTATCCCAAGTTAATTTTCTGACCCTGATGGAAGTGAATATGGAGTTTTAGAGTAAGGTGGAAATATTTTCTTAAGGTTTTTTGCTACTAGGCAGTGATTAATCAGTCTTGATTCCAGCTGTCTTCTGTTGCACAGTGAGTTCTGGATGAAAAGCAATCCTTGAAAGTTTTGAAATTGCAGTGGTTGACCTGAATACCAGGAAGGAGAACAACAGGACACATTTCTGACTGTTGTTGCTGCTGCCCTTCAGTAACTAATAGGACAAGCAGTTTGCAAGATTTTCAGAGTGTGCAATTTATAAATTATTATTGTAGAGAATGAAGTTGCAGTCATCCTGGATGTGTAATATTTCTGTTATTATTGCCTTTAATGCAGGTTATTTGAAATATCTATACACCACACAGCTACTGCAGTAGTGGTGCGTGTAGTAATAAAAATACAGAATTTGATCTTGTTGCACAAAATATCAAAATATTTGATAACTCTGTTTGTATGAGTTGCCAAGAAGCCTGCATAAGCTCTCAGTAGATTGCAGTAGCATGAAATACTTTAAAGATCCCTGGGGAATGAGTCATGAATTTACATGCTAAAGCAAATGGCATTAGGTATAATTTAGGAAGCACTTTTAGAATTCATTACATTCCGGTCAATAAGGAATAAAGAATGAATGTTGAATATTGCTGTTGAATTGACATGCAAACAAAGCGACTTAAGCATTGGCCCTAGTGTAGAAGAACACAAAATATCATTGAAGCCTGTATCTGGAGACTAATATTTGGTAATTTGATATGGACATTGTGACTAGAACAGTGAGAAAACTAATTGGCTGTATGACGGGGAAAGTTTTCTAAATAACATTTGATTTCCAATTTGACACAGTAACAGAACCCAGTGTTCTGCTCTGTTACCATGGAGAAATCATATCTCATTGTCTCTATGTGCCTGTGCTGCTGTTGCACGCTATTGTCTTGAGGCTGATTTCACACATGTAATTTTAGAAGCATGAGTGATCGCCAGTGAAGAACACCAACAAATCAGGCTATTATTCTTAAACCAACACCTGGAAATTGAGGCAGCAATGTCAGAAGAAAACACTAGTTACAAGTAAAAGTAATCATATTTTCAGTCTTGCAGTTTTGATCTCAGAATATAAAATGTTTCCTTTTAGTTCAGTTGGCATGGGTTTTTGGTAAAGTGGATGTGATCATGGTGTAAACTACCAGACAAATATCCTTAAATGGTCTTTTGACAAAGAACCAGAAGATATCATTTAATGTTTACATGACATTATCTTGTATTATATTGCTAAAAATTACATAACTATTAATAAAATGTCACAAACATATTTTTGTTTGGAACAGATTGCAGGAACTGTTTGCCCTGCGTTATTTATATATATATATATATATATATATATATATATATACATATACACACAGTGCCCTCCACTAATATCGGCACCCTTGGTAAATATGAGCAAAGACGGCTTTGGAAATAAATCTGCATTGTTTATAATTTTGATCTTTCATTCAAAAAAAAAAAAAAATCACAATTTTAACCTATCATTGAAGTAAAGCAATTGAAAGTGGGGGGAAAACCTCATTGTGAAATAAATGCATTCTCTAGTTCATTATTCTAGTAATTATTGGCACCCAATTATTGCAACGTCCGTTTCCCAAGATAACAGCTCTGAATTTTCTCCTATAATTCCTGATGAGTTTGGAAAACACCTGATAAGAGATCAGAGACCATTCCTTCATACAGAATCTCTCCAGATCCTTCAAAATCACAGCTCCATGTTGATGCTTCTTCTTTCAGTTCACCCCACTCATTTTCTTTAGGGATCATGTCAGAGGACTGGGACGGCCATGGCAGAAGCTTCATTTTATGCTCAGTGACACATTTTTGTGTTGATTTTGATGTTTGTTTTGGATTATTGTCCTGATAGAAGATCCAACCAAAGCCCATTATAAGATTTCTAACAGAGGCAGACAGGTTTAGATTTTTTATCCGTTGGTATTTGATAGAATCCATGATGCCATGCATCTGAACAAGATGAGCAGGACCTCCGGCAGAAAACAGGCCCACAACATTAAAGATACAGCAGTATATTTAACCGTGGACATGAGGTACTTTTTATCCTTGTTTGTACTAAACCTATCTGGTTGGTTTGCTGCCAAAAATCTCATGTGACCATATAAACTAGTGCTATTTGAAGTTCCAGTCGTGTCTGACAACTGAATATGCTAGATTTTTTTTTTTGGATGTGCGAGGACAATTTTTCTTGAAATCCTCCCGAACAACATGTGGTGAGGTAGGGGCTGTTTGATATATTTTTTTTTAGGCTTTCTGACCCCAATATTCAACTAATCTCTGCAATTCTCCAGCTGTGATCCTTGGAGAGTCTTTGGCCACTCAAACTCTCCTTCTCACCATGCATTAGGACGATATAGACACACGTCCTCTTCCAGGCAGATTTGTAACATCTTTTGTTGATAGGAACCTCTTAATTATTCCCCTGATGGTGGAAATTGGGATTTTCAATCCTTTAGCTCTTTTCTTACAGGCGCTTTCTATTTTGTGAAACTTAACAATCTTGTTCTGTACATCAGAACTACATTCTTTGGTTTTACTCCTTGTGATGGATGATTAAGGGAATTTGGCCTTTGTGTTCCTCATATTTATAATCCTGTGGAACAGGAAGACATGTCTGGACAATTTCATGCTCCTAGTCACCCTGGTGTGCTAAAAAATGCAAATATGAATGGGAATATACTTCAGAGATATTTTACTCAGAAGAATTTCTAGGGGTGCCAATAATGTAGCCAACAAGCATTGGGGAAAAACATTTATTTCATCATGAGATTTTCTCCCCATTTTCAATTGTTTTACTTCAATGAAAGGTTAACATTTTTGTGAATTTGAATGAAAGATCAAAAAGATTTTTTTTTTTTTTTTTTTTTTTTTTTTACAGCCGCCTTTGCTCAAATTTACAAAGAGTGTCAATATTTGTGGAGGGCACTGTATATATATATATATATATATATATATATATACACACACACACACATACATACAGAGCTGGGTAGATTACTTACTAATTGTAATCTGTTACTGATTCCAAATTGCATGACTAAAAATTAGGGGTTAGGAATCTTCATGCACTTCACGATCCGATCCGATTCCGATTCTGGGAGTCACGATCCGATTCCAAAACGATTCTTGATCTACATTTCCCCCCCAATTAATTCTTCTGCTGTGCAAATACATCTTTACAACTTTACATCTTAACCAAAATTGCAGTTTCTATGCTTTTTGTTTATAGTTGGAATCTCTGTGTGTCAGTACTGCCATCTTAAACCTGAACTGATTTTTGTAAATCCAGTGGTTAAATGCTGTGTAGACACCTGACTAATGACTGATCTCAGTGTGAACCTCCACAAAATTGTAAGACTTTGAGTGTATATAAGCAGTAGGCCAATTTAGAAAGGACAATTTAAAAGATGAAGAAGAGGAATTAGGGAGAATCAGTAAATTATGAATAAATTATTGCTGTTGTGTAAATAATTATGTACTCATGTAATCTATAAAAAAGGAACTGTAGTCTGATTACGAGTATTTTAAAATGTAATTGACTCTAATTTAGGGGTGTAACGGTACGTGTATCGTGTATCGAACGGTTCACAGGCAGTTACAAATAGAAGTGATCATCCCTATCCCCTTGGAGTGGGGACTTTGGAGTGAGCAGGGCACTACTCTAATTACAAATACTTTATTTTTGGAATCTGATTACGTAATCCAGATATATATATATATATATATATAATCCCATTATTATTAACAACTGCCACATGGAGGATGAAACAAATATGAGGAAAATAAATAAATGAGAAAGAGTCATTTTCCTGTCACAAAATGGGCAAACAGCTCCTGCAGTGGGATCAAAACAAAAATATGTTTGTGACATATATATATATATATATATATATATATATATGAAGAGTTATTTGCAGAAACAGATAACTCCCATTTTTTAAAAATTTTCAAAAATCATGTTTTTTTATTGTTATCATGTTTTTATTGTGTTAGCTGTTTTTTTAAAGTTATTTTTTAACAGGAGTTTTTAAGGTAAAAAAGTGGAATATTCTGAAATGGCCAAGTCAATCTCCTAATCTCTACCCGATTGAGCATGCATATTCTGTATATAAAAATGGTTGTAATTTTGCAAAGCTAAGATTTTGTACAGCCAATTGAATTAAAGCTTAAAGTCTGCACTTCAATTTCATCTTGATTGTTTCATTTTAGTTATATTCTGGTGGCACATAGAGGCAAAATTCTGAAAATTGTGTTAGTGTCCAAATACACTAAATTAAATCCTTTTGTCAATGTTGTGGACAGGTGCATAGCAGTTTTTTATTTATTTATTTTTAAGGTGAGAGGGGTCTGTGTGCAGGGGCACAAAAAATGCAGTCACTGCTGGATGAGATGGGGCATTATTGCCTTGCTTTAGGGTAGAGCATCAGTGGTCAAAGGGAGGTCCCCTGGAAGGATTTGAACTTTCTTTTTCCTATGTTTTCAGAGCTCACACCAGCAAGCCTTTCTCCACTCTCCACCTTAGGATGTCAAAAACTATATTACTGGATAAATTATCAGGGGCCAGCACACATTTTTACACAAAGCTGTCTTTCAGCTCTTAGAGTACAGATTTATTTATTATTCATGCAACAGGAGGCCAGGTGACACATTTTATTTAAAAAGCTTGCAGCAGTGTTGTCAAAACATGATAGATTTTTGCTGCTGTGCTTTTTTCAAGACCTGACACAGTATAAAAATGTTTAGTAATGTGCACAGTCCTGTAGGGGTTAGTGGTATTGTACACAAATCTGTATTGTTATTAAAGTACAAATTTTGAAGTCTTGTGAACGTAATGATGATGATTGTTATCAAATGAGCTCTGACTAAACTGAGTAATACCAGTCTCAGTTATTATTATTATTAAACACCAATTTGTCTGTTTTGTATTAAATGACAGTTTGTTTCATTATTCTCAACTCTAGGACTTGTTATGAAAGTAGAACTAAAGAAAAAAGTATATTGAAAAGAAGAAACCAAAATGTCAGTGCAATTTGGTGGTAATTTTTCACCAGGTGCATTGTAATTAAAACATTATGTAATTATGCATTAACAGTGAACAACATGATGTTTTTACTAGGTGAACTAATAAATATATAATATATAAACATATTGTTCATTGTTAAAGGGGTCATATGATGCTATTTTAAAGATCATTATATTGTGTATTTGGTGTAACAGAATATGTTGACATGCTTTAATGTTCAAAAAACACATTATTTTTCAAATACTGTACATTATTGTAGTTCCTCTATGCCCCGCCTCTCTCAAACGTGTCATTTTCTACAAAGCCCCTCCTTCCAACAAGTGCAGTCTGCTCTGATTGGCCGAACACCACAAGCACGCGTTGGAAATGTAACGCCCCTTACCATAATCGCGAGCTTCAGCTTTCAAGTTAGTTTTACCATCAGTTCAAGCCTGAAAGGGGAACAGAGTCGCGTGACAGACACAGTGATGATGCTCGTATGTATTTGCAGTACACAAGCTGTGGTTAAGACGATTTATGACGGGCTGTACACTCCGCTGTGATGTGATCCTGTTCCCCTCACACACACACACACACACAACACCTTACGTGCAAAATTCCGCATTTGAACAGTCAATAGCAAATACTTGAACTAATAACAAAACATACTTGGAGTCGCTGATTCAGAAGCGCCAGATTGTCATAGCAAAGTCGGAATTGACCCTTTTTTTTATAAATAGCCTTCGTGCATAGCCAGCCTTGTACTCTACTAGGTTAACAAAACTGTCAGCCATAAAATGCATTGCACAAATTCAAACTTTTGGGTTGTGCTGTTGTGTTGTAAACAAATCTTGATCAATGATCATCTTAATCAATGATTACTAATTACATCTACTTGAAAGGCCAAATAAAGTGCTTTTACTTTCGCATAGAAACACACAGCGTCTCCCTGACATGGCTGTATCAACACTACTGCTGTTACTGAAACCATGCCTTCTTTCTTTGCGTGAACATTTGGGTGGCATTACACAAATATTTCCACATTGTGACGTAGACATGTGGGGCCGTGTTTGAATGAGCCGTTTTAGGGGCGAGTCTTAACTTTTATAAAGAATATCTCTTTGTGTTTGAGACTTTAGTCTTTGCAACTTTAGGGATCTCATCTATGCACAAACAGCTTGTAACACTCCAAAGAGGAATGAAAACTTGAAATTGCATCATATGATCCCTTTAAATTGTTAAATATATTGTTAATTCACCTGCATTCATAATATCTTCATTATTTATTTCTATTTATTTATACTCTTCATTAACTTAATATATACTATATTCATTGTTTAGAATTATTAGTTTATACCATAATACATTAGTATATATAAAATTAAAAATGTATATTAGCTTTAACCCAAGATTGATACATTCTGTAACGGTACTGTTATTGATGTTAGATATTGCATTAACTAATGTTAACGTAGAGACATAATTGAGTCAACACAGTACTAATAATAATGAAATAACTCTAATAGTAATAAAATAAATGCATTTAGCAAATAACTGTATTTTGTATGTTTTCTCTAGTTTGTGGAGACATTCATGGGCAGTTCTTTGACTTGATGAAGCTCTTTGAAGTAGGAGGGTCTCCAGCCAGCACACGATACCTTTTCCTGGGTGATTATGTGGACAGAGGATATTTCAGTATTGAAGTAAGTCACTGCTATTATCTGAATCTATTATATTGTATATGTCCTTTTATAATTCTAATCATTTGGTTTTACTCTTGTTTTGTGTGTGTGTGTGTGTGTGTGTGCGTGTGTGTCCACAGTGTGTACTGTACCTATGGGCCTTAAAAATCCTTTATCCCAAGACACTGTTTTTGCTGCGTGGGAACCATGAATGTAGACATTTAACAGAGTATTTCACTTTTAAACAGGAATGTAAGTATGACTGCCAACCACATCACAATAACCATTGTACAAAAAAAAACTTTGTTGCGTGTTGAAGGATATACAGCTTAAAGTAAACTATCACCCATAAGAAAATTAAAGAGGGCTGATTCTGGTCACAGATCTTTTTTATTTTTTTATTTTTTTTTCTTCATAATGTCACCGTGTCACCCTTTTTTCTGGCATTTCTATTTAGATGTAAAGCCACTTCCTTGCTCAGTATTTGAAGTCAGAAATTTTATTGGCTCACCTTAATGTTTACAAAACTGTCAAAAACCTTTTCTCTTGGATTGGGCCGATTGGGTTGAAAAAGCTGTCACCTTATATTAAAGCTCTTTTTTCTATTAGAAGTGTTTGAATGGCCTTTTTAGTGAGAGTGTGTATTGATGTTTGGTTTAACTGATGCTCATTTTCTTTTCCCTGCTCCTCAATTGGTCATCATCCTCCATCCCTGACAGGTAGAATTAAATATTCAGAGCGGGTGTATGATGCGTGTATGGATGCCTTTGACTGTCTTCCCCTGGCAGCGCTGATGAACCAGCAGTTCTTGTGTGTGCACGGTGGATTGTCCCCCGAAATCACAAACCTTGATGACATCAGGAAAGTATGTACATAACGAAGTAGTGTCATTCCCTTATTTAAAGAACCATTCTTTGATTTATTATTCCATTAACACCAGTGCTTTTTTTATGTGCAATGTATATGCAATGCAATTGATCATCGAAAAAGACATTCCTTCTTTTTGTTCCACTTAAAAGGGACTGTAACAGTAAGTGTCCCATTATGCTATTTTAAAGGTTCTTAATTTTGTTTTGGCAGTCTACTACAACAGGTAGTATCCAAGCATCCAAGGATCCATTCCAATGCATCCAAGGTCAAAAACACTTCCATTTTCTCATAATATACAGGGTGGGCCATTTATATGGATACACCGTAATAACATGGGAATGGTTGGTGATATTAAAGTCCTGTTTGTGGCACATTAGTATATG